>CAUYQV010189159.1:0-42873 GCA_963574575.1 Galagoides demidoff
CCCAGCTACTTGGGAGGCGGAGGCAGGAGACTCGCTTGAGCCCAGGAGTTGGAGGTTGCTATGAGCTGTGATGCCATGGCACTCTACCCAGGGGGATAGCTTGAGGCTCCGTCTCAAAAAAAAAAAAAAAAAAAAAAGAAATTAATTATCTCTGAAATCCAAATAAGCCCAAATTTATATAACTGATACAGGGAAGGATAGTAGTTCAAAGCTTCATGTGGGTTGCAAAATGTTGTTAGCAGACAAAAATTAAATATATTATAATCTGGTGACCTGTGCTGCAGGACCAGCAGGTGTGGAGGACGTGGTCTTGAGACCTGACCCTTGTTGGTCACTGTGCCAATAGATTTTCTTGGTGTGTCAATGATGGTAGTGAGAAAAGTTACGCTGGATCTCTTGCAATCTTAGCGTTTACTTATAGGCTAAAACTGGTAGTTTATATTTAAATATTCAGTGGAGAACATAGCCTCAAATATTTGTGGTCCAATGTCTGGGACACTAAGAAAGGAGCTTGAGGAGGGCAGAGGAAAACCTGGCCAGCTGACACAGGAAGTCTGGAGGGCCCATAAGAATGTGGGCGTGAAGTAATCTAGGTAACCAGTGACCAATAGAATGAGACCATCAATGACCAATAGGAAAGAGCGACACTGCCTAGGGGCTCTGAGAGGCCAATGAAAGACTTGCAGGCCATTTCAAATGGAGTGTTTACAGCCTACAGGCCTTTGTCTATCTTTCACCTTTTCTCCTTCCAGCTCTCTTTGGAAGCGCTCTAAACTTTCTCTTTGTTTTTCTTAAATAAAATCTTGGTACCCTGAAACTTGTGTAGTTACTTTGCTCTCTGTCCACACTGCCTGTGCTGTCCAGTTTTATTTTCAGTCTCCACTCACTTGTGCTTTTTACCTCCCTGCCTTGGTTGAACTTTCTAGCTCAGCCCAGTAAGTAATTGAACCAGGTCAACGGGGTTCTGGGAACTGGGACTCCCTACCCCTAGCCCCAACAGCAATTCAGTTGTTTCCACAAGAAGACTTAAAAATTAAAAGTGTAGTGTTTAAGAAAATCGTCACATAATATTAAATGCTTTTATATTAATAAGTCTAAATATATATGGTATCTTAAATGTTTGAGTATATGCATTGAGAATTGTGAAAATTAAAAATAAATGACTGTTTTATTCAGGCTTGGGGTTTAAAGTTGAAATCTTAATGTTTGTAAACACTATTGAGCCATTTGAGATAACTTAGGATCCATTACCTTTGAACTTTAATTTGTTATATTGATAAGAACGTCTTAGGTATGTGATAGTGTTTGCTTGTATGCAAGTGGGGCAATTAAGGAAATGAAAACATAGTAAATTTATAAACGTAGTTTAAAATGTTCACAGAGTTTTGCTAAATGAATAAATGGGACCAGACATGGATCAAAGATTCCCTAAAATCAATTGTTAATATTTGCCAAATTTAAAAAGACAATTAAAAATTTTTATAAATTGGACTTAAAAACTTCAAGATTATTTTTAAAATAACTTCTAGGTAATCTTAACTGTGTGCAAAACCTTGCACATTGATGCTGTCCTGACACACTTCTTCCTCAAATAATGTATTGGGGAAAGAAAAAAAAAAGACCCCCAGCTAGACAGTGTTTTACATAACAATCTCAAGCCACTTTCTGGAGCACAGCCCTGAGCTGGACGACAAAGTGCAGTTGCACTGTTGAGGCCTCATTGTCGTTTCCCATTCACCCTGAACTCTGGGAAGCTCAAATACAATGCAGAAAACAGAAAGTCATGTCAGTCACACCCAGGAGGCCTCTGGATGTTACCTTCCCCCAAAAGTAGTTTGGACAAATGTCATTCTTTGATTTTATAGGATGAGTCCTGCTGTTAACTCAGATTTAGCTTAGAAAAAGAGCTGTCTCTGCCCTCCAGCAACTGGGACTAATCTTGCTTGCCCTTCATTAGCACTTTTACCACAAGCCTTCCTTCACCCTGGAGCTCCCCAGAATTTATCCACTTGGTCTCCCAACAAGGCCTGTGAACATGACCTTAATTTGCAGCACCCGCTTATTAGGCGGCAAAAGTGCTGGAGAGCTGCTTTTAGTCTGTTGGTGTGAGCTTCTTAAAATTAGCAAGAATGTTTATTGTCCCCAACCCTAATCTGGGTTTCTGCTCAGTTATCTATTGATGCTGGATGCAGAAACTGTGGTTTGCAGAGACAGCCCAAAGAGTATTTACGTCATCAAGAATTCAGGTAGAGAATAGGAAGAAAGTAAATATTTTAGAGAACACAAACAAGTCTGTTTCATCAAGCTCAGCTCTGTGATTTGTCAGACTAATTAACATTTAAATATTATCCCAAATGCTGGACTGGAATTCAATTAAAATAATGATCAGTTTTTCATTTTGTTTCCTTTTTGTTTTTTGGACACCTTGGTAGAGTGCCTCGGTGTCATAGCTCACAGCAACCTCAAACTCTTGGGCTTAAGAGATCCTCTTGCCTCAGTGTTGAAAGCAGCTGGGACTGCAGGCACCTGCCACAATGCCCAGCTAGTTTTTTTGTATTTTTAGTAGAGACAGGTCTCATTCTTAATCAGGCTGGTCTTAAACTCCTGAGCTCAAGCAATCTACCTGCTGCTGACTTCCAGCGTGCTAGGATTAGAGGCATGAGCCACTCCTCCTGGCTATAATAATCAGTTTTCAAAATGGAGCTATTTTTTCTACATTTTGTGACTGAATCCAGTTTTTTGACTCAGATAAGCAAAAGGCCCCGGACTTAGGCAAATGTTGCGTGAAGCTCAGGAAGACTTGCAGGGTAGTGAGATTCAAGTCTGAGGAGGATAACAGTGTATACCATGTGATTTATAAATTAGACTGTGCCCAGGTTCACTCACTTAAGTCTGGGAGGACAAATGGCCACATACGTGAGTATTACTCCTTATCACCTTGACCTCAAGTGTACTTAAGTCCTTCCTTTTATATGTTCTGCCTTGTCCTGCTCATTAATTCTCTGCAAAGAGATTTTAAGTGTTCTATCTTCCCAAAGTATGTTAGAAAACTAATCACACATGCTCAAATAGTTGGTTAGTTGATGAGTTTTAATTTGGGGGAGAAAGTATTAGTGAAAAGGTAAATAATTCTTGCATTCATTGACTCTTTTATTTTGAGTGGTTCCTGAACTTCTCAGTATAGTGAAACCACCCAGGGAATCTTTAAAATCACTGATGCTTTTGAAAATGGCGTCCCCGTCATCCAGTTGTTCTTACTTAATTTGTACAGGGTGTTATCTGGGCAGTAGGATTTTTAGAAGCTATCTGGATGATGCTACAATGCAGGAAAGTTTGGGAACCAGCGACTCAGGCTGAGACCTGAAAAGTTGATCAGAATCAGCCAGGTGAGGGGTGTTGAGGGGATTCAAGCCTCCTCGAGGCTGGGAAGGATTGTGCACCCACAGGGACTGGAAGAAGGCTCTGTTGTTGAATCACCGTGAAAAATGAGGACGTTGCTTGCTGACCTAAGGCAGTGTAATCATCCATAACACTGGGGTTAATTTTGTTAGATAGTAGCAACTACAAAGTTCAGAGTAGGTGAGAGAAAGCCTCGCCCTTATCACCTGGCTCCTGCCTTATGAAACATGTGAATTTCAAACACAGTTGTTCCATCACATGCTTATTTAATAAGCAGGCCTTAGCAAAGCAGACATGAAGCAATTCATGAACTCTATTCCTCAAGCTCCGTAAAGCCTCAGCGATCTGTGCTTCCAGGTCCCCTGACCTTGCCATGTGAGCGTCAAGCTTTACTTGAGGCAAAACCAATAGCATTTACCAGGCAGGATTCCAGCCCTTTCAGCTGGTGTTGTAAATTTGAAATCCTCCTAAAGCAATGACTGGGCACAGATACAACTAGGTATCAAGCCATGGGCTTCATTTTTCCTGGGCAATACAGGGTGTAGGCTTGGCTGGAGTTTTATTCCCTTACGCAATGGTGGGGGATGTGTCTAACAAATTGTTATCCGTTTACATACTTTGCATATCTTAAATGTCACCTAATGGAATCCTATTATTAAATCTGTTGTGCTAATTAATAAAACACTGCTTTCTCCAATAAAGACCTATTGTTTTAGGGATTTTTTAATTTCAAAATATTAATAAAGGGGATACAAGTGTTTTTGTTACATGGTATCTTGTGTAATGCTGAAGTCAGAGCTCACGGTGTGCTGTCTCCAGAGCTGTTTTCACCATACCCGAGCCGGTAAGTTTTTCTCCCACACGCTCCCTCCAGCCCTCCCTCCGTCTCGGTTTCTCCTGCCCTTACTATTGCTTTGTGCCTGTGTCTATCCAGCTGTTCTCTTCCACTTCGTGGTGAGAACATGCAGTGCTTGGTTTTCCAATCCTGAGGTACTTCACGGAGGATAATTGTCTCCAGTTCCCTCCCTGTTGCTATGAAGGACAGTCTTGCATTCCCTTGTATAGCTGAGTAGTACTCTGTGATATGAATGTACCAAGTTTTCTTTATCTGCCCCTGAACTGCAGGGGACTGAGGTTGATTCTGTATCTTTGCAGTTGTGAATCGTGCTGTGATGAACCTTCAAGTAAAAACCTATCGTTGATATTTATTTACTATTGGCAAGGTTTTTGTTCTCAAATGATACACAAATAGCAGGACTTAACAATAGTTGGCTGTCGACCATGGCTCTCCCTGATTGAACGTTACCTTTCCACCCTAGCCTCAGATTCTTTATGCATGTTAGCCGGACAGCGCCTATGCTTGAATGTTTAAATCGAATAGTGTACGCACAATATTATATTGATGGCACCAAGGGAACGTGAAGTAAATTACAGACTCTGGAGCAGAAGAGCCACTCTGAGCCTAGAAAGATTGGAAAAGGATAACTGTTCTTCTTGAATGAGAAAGCTGACACTAATTAACTTTCCTTCTTGCCTATTTATAGAACACAAGAGCTTAGAGAGAGCAAGGAAATAAAGGAGGATGCAGAGAGCTGCTTGGACGTTCCTTTTTATGAAGTGGCAAGTGGCTCCTTGTCTGATTCTGGGAATGACTTAACATGACATGTTGTGCTTCTCCCTATCCCAGACCATGTATCGGTCCCCATTTTTCTTTATCTGTCAATATCTGGGGATTTAAATATTACAAATTACATCAGAAAACTCTTGATGTAATTATTAAATCGTCTTGTTATCTCCCTGGGTCATTGTCTGTCCTACCAGGGGAATTCCTTCGAGAAGCCTTTGGCTGTTTTCCAGTAATGAGGTTCTGTCTTTGATCAAGAGAAAAATCAAAGTGAGGGCCTGAGAACTGTGGGAGTCACAGCCCTAACCTCCAGCAGACTGTGAGAGCGGCTTTCCCACAGCCAGTTCAAAAGACAAGGCAGGGATTTTGAGATCCGTGTTTGATTTCTTTTTGATACTGCCAGATTACATAGCTTCAGCTGCTGCCGAGGCCTTTATGGCCTTCTCAGTAGCAGAGATATTTACAATGCCTCCTCCAATGCCAGCCACTCTTCTTTCTGCTTTTGTTGCCAGAGGATCCTTTGGCCTTCATAACATCATTTTCAGGGTTGTTTTTCGTGAGTCAGCACTTTCCTTTGTATTACAAATGGAGCCTGTGATCATGGTCTGTATTCCTATTGTCAATAGAAACACAGTGGGAGCTCAGTATGTCCTTTCACATGTTCTAGAAGCTATAATTTAAAAAGCAAAAAGAAACAAAGAATTCTCTCGAATGCTATATTTGATGTAAACCACTATATCCAAAATATTATCATTTCAACGTAATCAACATAAAAATTATTAACAAGACATTTTCATTCTTTTTTTCATATGAAATCTTTCTAATTCGTGTGCATGTTACACTTTTTCAACACACTTCAAACTGGAATAGCCACATTTCTAGGGCTCAGTAGCTACACCTGGCAAGTGTCTCCCATGCTGGACTGCACAAGTCTGTGTGAAAGGGCCGAAAAGCCTGCCCTCTAAATCATCCATTGTCCATTCAGTTGCCATTTGGATAGGTTTTGTTGGCTTGTGCCTGGATCCTCCCTAGCTCCCTAGTGGTTCCCATGACCAAGAATACCAGTTTTTGGATGACAGAGTTATGGGTATTACTAGAAGGGAGGTTATTGGCCTTATGGTATTGGAGTTCAGGCCCGTAACCCTAAAGTCTTTGATCCTGTGTCCTAATTGTTTTGGTTACTTGCTCAGTGACGTGAAATGAAAGAAATAGACTGGCGGCGTATGATAGCAGGGTTTGACAAGTCAGGAAAGACGTAAAAACGGTTAGGTAGTAGAGCTCATGACACTTCTATGAAACCTAAATTTTAAAAATTCAGAAGAAAAAGACTGAGTGTGTATGAGGTCTGACAGTGAAGTTTGCAAACTTGCCACTGTGTGCTCACAAGGGCAGCACTGTACAAACAACGCAGGTGAGGCTCCTAACCTTGGCGCAGCCGTGTCTCTCTCACAGGTGTGCTCATGTCAGCATGTTTTGCTGAGTGTTATTGATTGTTGTTGTTGTATTTTTTGTGCCATCATGAGAATGTTGGAGCCTGAATTAGAGCAACAGACAAATATTCGCAAATTTTTTGTTAAACTTGGTAAGAGTGGAAATGAAATCAAGGGTGCATTAATGCAAGTTTACGGAGACAGTGCTGTGAAGAAAACATCAGTGTAAAAATGGATTGAACATTTTTCCGAAGGGAGAGAAAGCATCACTGATTAAGAGAGGTCAGGGTAGCCAGTAACGAGCGGAACTGACAAGAACATTGCCAAGATTCGCTGAATAGTGCATCAGAATTGTCAGGTGACTGAGAAGCACAGCAGACCAAGAAAACATTGATAGAGAAACGGGAAAATCTTAACCAAAGATCTCAGCCCCAAACTCACAGCTCTCGAGTGCTATCTGGCTCACTCTGCGCCGTGTGGGAGGGAGTTTTTAGCCAGTGAACAAATCAGTATATTAGAACACCCTCCCTAATCACCTGACCTGCCCTCAGTGAATTGTTTCTTTACCCAAAGATAATGGAAAAATTGAAAAGAAGTCATTTTGATGACATCTTTGGTGGCCATTCCAGGAAAAAGAGTTTCAAAATTGCTTTGAAGGGTGCACTAGCCACCAGCCTCTGTGCAGAGCTTCTCAAGGGGAGTATTTCAGAGTTGACTATGATGATACTCAGCAATGAGGTGGGTAGGTTTTCTAGGATGAGTTCATGAACTTAATTGTCAGGCCGCATATATCTCCAGTAAGCTCATAGATGTTCATAATGCAATTCTGCTTTTGCAGCAGTCTAATGGAAGTATTGGAGAGAACAGACACAAATGGACGGTGCTCCCCACCTTCTTGAATCTGACGGCATGAGACAGTGAGGGCGTCACCTCCCACTGCTGACCCTGGCACCCCTCGTGCCCTACCTTGAAATGGATGCAGTTCCCTCTTAGGTGAAAAGAGTGAATTCTCAGTTTTGAAGGAGAGAAACAGAGAGGGCAGAACAAATTGTAGTTGTTTTCTTCCTGTCTAGTCTTTGTTTTGATTGTTATGTAAGAGATTTATGCAAATGATTTGGGTGCCTATGTGTGTGTTTCTCAGAATTCAAAAGAATATTGTAAAATACCCCACATTTCAAAAGACTTTGGGGGCTCTAATTGTTGGATTTAGGATACTGAATCTATCTGCTATCGATATTTGTCATGATACTCAACACAGTCATGTGACCAGCATTTAACGTCACAGAGGCTCTATAGAAAAACAGCCCCAATCAGTTTTCTAGGTATTAATTATAGGGTGGTGTGCTCTATGTTTAAATCATTTTCTGTGCTACTTCTTTATTACTTTGGTGAGAAGGCTTGACAATCAGTGAAATTGATACATAGTAATGAAAAGCAAAAAAAGTTTGGAGTTAACACAGTGGTTGATGCTGACTGGCATTTTGGTGTTAGGAAGATGATGAAGGACATTACTAATTCCAGCCATCTTAATGATAGTCTGAACTATATGAAAGGCGTTCCACTAGGGCAGTGCCGTCCAGTGGAATGTCTGTCTGTATGTGATGAGAATGATCTTTGCTGTTCAGTGTGGTAGGCACCAGCCTTATATGGCTGTTGAAGGTGGGACATGTGGCCAGCACGACTGTGAAACCTAAAATCTACTTATTTTGTAAAAATTTATATTTTGATTGAACTCAGGTAACTTTTTTCCAAGTTAACATAACACTGATTACCAGGTGCAGTGACAGGCATGCCGGGGTGCACGTTGTTCCCATCCTTCGCTTTAAATTTCTCTGTTAGGAATTCACACTTTACTGGGGATTTACTTACCTGGATCAAATCTTATTTTATGAATTTCTTTATTTAACAGGATCAGTCAAAGTTATCTGATCTCAGAAAACCCATTTTGGGTGCTGATAATGATAGAATTCATCTTGCCTGAAATGCACGCGGCAGGATTAGGCAATATTAGTCATAACCTCTTGACTTTTCAATGAATTTCTTTGCTTTACACAAAGCCAAGAAATGCTGATCTTTATAGAACACCATCTCTCAGGCCTCCAGGCTTCTCCCTCTCCCACAAACAAGAGTTAATCATTCTTGCCCACTTATAAGTAAGTTGCCTTCCTTCCCAACTGACTTTCCAGTGAAGACACGCCTACACAAATACTTTTGGTGGAATTCAAGAAAGAACCTCCTTCCAGTTTTGTCTCTTTCTTCATAATCATTTTTCTCTTCTTATAAGTGCTTATTAAAATACTTTTCTTGCAGGTTTAGAGCCTTCTGTTGTAACATCCTTCTGTTTAAAGACGCTAAACTTCATTTTTCCTCTGAATCCTTAAAACCATTTTGAGCAGAAATGAAATACAGTAGAACCTTTGTGAGTGACCACCCTAGGGCCTGTAGCTGGTCAACATACAGAGGGGCCGACATAAGGAGCCGGGCCTACTGTGCTGAGAGGGACACGTGATGCCCGTTCCCTCCTTGAAAAACAGGTCAGTTTAAGGAGGGGATCAGCTGTGGAGGGTCCGCTGTGTATAAAAGCCACATTAGGCTGTGGTTTCTCCACTGTCTTTCTCAACATGATGGCTGCAAGATGAGAGTTTTCAGGTCTTTGGCTTATAGTGTTGAAGTTTTCTGTGGTATCTGAATAACCTCGGGTTTTTAAAACTTGAGTTCCTGCAGTTAAGTACTGGCTCCAGGGAAGTTATGGCACATCAGGGTGGGTTTGCTCCACGTGTGTCAAGCAACTGTAAACAGCGCTCTAGCGTTTACACCACCGCTGTAGCGGCTGGTGGCCTTGGCTGATGAAATCCACCACATCCTAGAAGGGAAGCTGGCAACAGAGCTTCCAAGGTGGTGAATTGCATCACTTCTGCTGAGCCACCTCCACTAGGGGCTGATGAGGACTGAAGCGGCTTACTGTTGCTCCACACTTTGTAGAAAAGATTTAACTCTTTGGCAGTCAAGAAACAGGTATTAACTTTTGTCACTATTTGGTAAATTAAAGAAAGAGCCTCATAGTCAGGTCCAGAGAACCCAGTGCTACATGGCACCTGTTATTTCATTTTAATTTTTTCTTTTCTTTCCTTTTTTTTTTGAAGATAGACGCTCACTCTGTTGCCCTGGGTAGAGTGCTGTAGCATCACAGCTCACAGCAACGTCAAACTCCTGGGCTTAAGCGATCCTCCTGCCTCAGCCTCCTGAGTAGCTGGGACTATAGGCGTGCACCACTATGCTCAGCTAGCTTTTGTATTTTTAGTAGAGAAGAGCTCTCACTCTTGCCCAGGCTGGTCTCAAATTCTTGAGCTCAGGCAGTCTGCCTGGGATTACAGGCGTGAACCACCACCCCCGGCTGATTTTTTTCTTTCTCATCACTTCTTTCTTCAGAGAGCTCAGAAAAACTAAGTGTTCTTACTTTAATCTCTGTATAACACGCATGAAGTTCCTGAGGGGATTTTATTTATTTATTTTATTTATTTTTTCCTCTATTGATTTTTAATCTTTATTTTCCTGAATAGGAAATACACACAAAAGAGAAACAGCCCTGGGTAAAATAGGGGTTGCCACCAAAGTTTTTTCTTACTGGTCTCTTCTGCACATACCCCGCCACATGGACCTTGGAGGGGTGCAAAGGGAACACACCTAGATATGACCACAGGTCACTGAAGGCCTGTGTCATGACGAAGGGTTGTCTGAGGGACTGAGATGCCGTCTCCATTCCGAAAAACCCTCTCCGTGGCATTCTAATGCTGCTCAGCCATTGTTGCTCTCTCTCTGCACACAGGTGCACACACACGCGTTCTGATTTCAAAACAATTCATTACTGAAGGCTTTAAATAAATGGTAATTTTGGAAGAAATTGGGGCTGAGTAACACTCCCAAAGGTTGGGGGGGGCAATGGAAAATATTTTCTTCTACTAACCAAGAGCTCCTAGAAATAGGGTTATGTGGAAATACAATACCACCTTCAAAAGAAAAGTGTATGCATTGGGAGAAGAGAAACTCAACAATCTTAAAAACAAGAATAGAGCAGAGAACAAGTGGCCCTACCCTGAGAAGCCAGAGGAAAGATAGATATATGATCTTACTTTACCTTCATCATGGGTGGCTTGTAAGGATTAGTTCAGTAAAAGTCAGTAAATGTCTTCAAGCCCCTTCGAGAAAGAAGCTATTTAAATATAAATGACACGTGTGCAGCTGGCTCCCAACCTGTCCAGCATGTGTGGCTAACTGTGTCTGGTGTGTAAGTTACACTGCCTCCAGGATCTAGGAGTGAGGATCCCTGACCGACTTCCCTCTTCTGTGACCCACTGGAAGGAGAGATTTATAGCGTTGTGGTAACTGAGTCCAGGCTCTGTCTTTGAACCTTGGCTTCGTACTTTGAGAAGCCAGTGCCTCCGCATATTCCTCTTCTTGGAGGCGTGTTCTTAAGAGATGTGGGATGGAGCACAGGAGTTAGTGAATTTAGAAAGCAACTTCTTGCTTTTTTTTCTTTCAATTTACTCAATTAACTTATTCACTAAGAAGGTTTAAAAAAATTAAGGAAGGAACATATTTTTACCCAGGTGTTTTCATTTTCCAGGGCTGGTGTAGGAAAAGACCAGCCGCTGTGGGGCTTAAAGCAACAGAAATGTATTCTCTTGCTGTTCTGAAGGCCAGAGGTCTGAAACAAGGGTGTTGGCAGGGCCACAGTCTCTGAAAACTCTAAAAGAATCTTCATTGCCTTTCCCAGCTGCTGGTGCCCCAGGAATGCTTAGTTTATGGTAGAACAAGTCAGAACTCTGCCTGTCTTTGCCTGGCTGTCCTCTTAGAAGGACACCAGTCATATTGGGTTAGAGGCCCACCCTGTTGTGATGCAACCTCATCCTAACTGATGATGCCTGCAAGGGCCTTACTTCCAGATAACTTCACTTTTTGAGGTACTGCAGGTTAAGAATTTCAGTATATCTTTTGTTCATGAAGGAGTGCGATTTAACTCATAGCACCAGGTTAAAGTAGTTTTTAAAATTATGGAGCAGCTGAACCTTGCCCTCACACAAAATATCAAGTGGCATCTCAGTTTGAGAGCTCTGTAGACATCACGGAGATTTACCCCCTTCCCAGGGCTTCAAGGGCACAGTATAAAAAGCCGCAAAACTCAATGTTCCATTGGGCTCCTCGCTCATGCAAACCTCTATGCCTTTATGACAGGCAGCTTTAAGGAGCATAAATTTTGAAAATCATCTGTTCATCTGTTTACAAAGCTTGTTTGAAAGCAATTGCATTTCCTTTGTTTGTTGGTTTTAATATAAAGAAAGTGGAATCTATAATGAAGGCAAACTTCCTTCAATGTCACCTTAGCATTGCCATCCAAACAGTTGAGTGGAAAGCCTAGTACAGGTTGAGAGCTGCTTTTTCCCCTCTAAATGTTAACTTCAGTATAGAATTGTGACATACAGCTCACCCTAGAATCTAACTTTCTCCTGTCATATAAATTGGGAAAGGGGAAAACTTATTCTTGGAAGGATTGAAACAGCTGAATTCAGTCCGTCCACCTGCTGGGAAGCACAGGGTCCACCAGCAGAGCCAGTTACTCCCCACTAGAAACCAGCATCCCGCTCCAAAGGGTGGAACTTCTGGAAATAGTTGCCCAGGCTCCTGGGAGGAATGAGCTTGCTTGTCAGTGTTTGAGATGCATGATTCCCCCTTGCAAGGAAAAAGAATTGTCTTTTTTAGATAACTGGATGGTGGAAGAGGAGGCTCTGGGAAACTGCACAGAGAAGCCCGGGGGGAAAGTCCTAACAATAACTTCATAAAAAGAGGCTGGAAATGGTCTCAGCTGATCCATATTTTTAGAAAATTGTTTTGACTCAGCCTGCCTGACTGTAATACTGTTGCCAGAAACAGCAATGAAAGGAAGAGAAACACCATGTTGTGATCTTTGTTTTCATCCCTCCTGGCAAGCTCTGGGTGATGTGAATCTGCTGCACGGGCAGCTGCTCATTCTACCCAGGAAAGGAGACATCTGTCTGGGCACCCTTCTCCCTTCATCAGTAAACTAGAAATTTGTGGCTGGAGAAAGTCGTCATGGATGACGCTCGGTGTGAGCTGCCTCTTTTAGACCTCTGGAGTCTGTTCTCTCTGCCACCTGTGGGACAGGGCAGGGTGGCCCAAGGAGCCAGCTGGGAAGCCAGGTCTCTCAGGCTGCAGTTTCTGAATGTGACCTTGCCAGCCAGAGCAGGTACCTACTTTTCTATTTGACAACATGGTGTTGTCAGAGAAAGCTTTGAACAGAGGAACAAGAGATTTTATTCCATTTCTGATTTTTTTTTTCAGGTCACTGTGAGGGTACAAAAAGTCAGGTCACAATATTTGAATCTGTTAGGTAGAATCCCTCTTGTAGTTGTGACTCATACCTGAAAGGTGTTTCCATTGTGCCCATTGAGTGGGAGCACACCAATCCCCCTTCCCGCCCTCTAGCCCTCTTCCCCCCAATTTGAATTGAAATGACTTTTTCTCCCCTGTGGGTGTGAATTAGATCATCTTCTGGCTTCAAATTAGCATTGAGTACATTAAGTACTTGCTTTTCCATTCCTGTGATACTTTACTGAGAAGAATATGGTTCAACTCCATTCAGTTTAATACAAAACGTGTATTAAAGGCTGAATACCTAGCAGTCCATGGTGTACATATACCACAGTTTGTTAGTCCATTCCTGAGTTGATGGGCATTTGGGTTGTTTCCACATCTTGGCAATTGTACATTGAGTTGCTATAAACAGTCTGGTGCAAATGTCTTTATTATAAAATGATTTTTTTTTCTTCTGGGTAGATGGCTAGTAGTGGGATTGTGGGATCAAATTGAAGGTCTATTTTGAGTTCTTTTAGGATTCTCTTACAAAAGAGGCTGTATCCGTTTGCAGTCCCACCAATAGTGATAAAAATGTTCCCCTCTCCCTACATCTGTGTCAGCATCTAGAACTTTGGGACTTTGTGATGTGGGCTACCCTTACTGGGATTAGATGATATCTCAGGGTGGTTTTCATTTACATTTCTCTGATGACCCATTTCTGATTCTACTAACTGGAACTTTGAGCCTGTCATGAACTTTTGAGCTACAGCTTAGATTCATTTTTCTAAAACTGAGCTGCTTATGTATTTTCAGGGAAATGCTGTGGATGTGTGAAGCCACAAGATAAAACCAAAATATCTTCTGGAGCATCAATTTGACTCCAACATTTTGGGGAAAGCATTTTTTATATAAAGAATAGGGCTATTTCCGGAGTAGACTGGAAAATTTTGCAACAATTTTCAGGTAAATTGTGGAAAACCTGTTTCAGAGGGAGACTAAGTTATGATTTCATGCTTTGTCTTTATGACCACAGTCAAACCTCTATAAGTTGACCACCCAAGGGACTGTAACAAACTAGTCAACACACAGTGGTGGTCAACATAAGGAGTTAGGCCTACAGTATTGACACATACAAGTGGTTCATGTCTGTTCTATGAAAATTAGGTCAGTTTAAGGAGGTGGTCAGCTATGGAGGCTCTACTGTATTTTTGTGACAAAGTTTGCAAAGCACTAGATTAGATCATTTTGAGGGTGCTTTTCAGCTCTTATAGTTGAGAATTCAACTCCAAACCTTAAGATCTCTGTTATAACCTGAATTGCCCCCCTCCCCCCAGAATATATGTGTTCAACTTTAACCCTTTAGAATGTGACTACAGGGAGAAAAAGAGCCTTGGAGAGGTGATGAGGTTGAGCTGAGGCCGTTAGAGAGGCCTCTAATCCAATATGACTTGTATCTTTATAAGAAGAGGAAGTTTGTATTGGCAAGGATGGGAATGTGATCCTTGTGAGATCTTTGTTCATTTTAGAAGTGAAGAGAAATCTCTTAATTTTATTTGGAATTTCCTTAAGTCTTAATGAAAATATGGCAACTTTTATTTTCTTAGAGCTATTATGTATTAGGAACATTATAGCTATTTGTATGTTAGGAAAAAAAAAAAAAGAGGAAGTTTAGACTCACAGTGGGACACTGAGGGACCCGTGCTTGCAGAGGAAAGATGATGGAGGATGCAGCGAGAAATGGCCATCAGCAAGCCAAGAAGAGAGGCCACCTCAAGACCAACCTGCCCATGCCTTGATCTAGGACTTCTAGCCTCCAAAAATGTAAAAAAGATGAATTCCAATGGTGTAAGCCAAGCAGTCTGGGGGTTTGTTATAGTGGCCTGGCAGACAGTGGTTGCCTTTGCCTCCTCAGCAAAGGCCAGCTTTCTTGGCCCAGAGTGAAGGGGCTTCTGCCAGGGTCACGACCCCATCCACCACTCTCCTGTGCCCCCTGGTTCACAACTTGTTGCCCTTCCCTCTTGTGCCTCCGGTCACCTGGCCTGCTTTCTCCCCCTGAAGGACTGTGTCTACTCATCAAAACCCGCTCGTCCAGTAAGATCTAGCCTAACATGAACTGACTTCTCTGGTAATTATTGGTTTTGCTGCTAACAGGACATGAACACAACCTTGTCTCCTGGTTATTTCTGCATTTCCTCTCTTCCCTCAGACCCTGGAGTAAGTGGACCACTCCTTTGGGTTTCTGAATTCCATGGTAACAAGTAGCATTCTTGCCTCAGAGTCAAAAGGCTACTGGCTCAATTCATGAAGTAGAGATCAATTTGTATTGCTTTCTCTACCAAATATATTTTAAAATATACAGTTGTTCCTTGGTGTCCTTGAGGGATTGGTTCCCAGACCTCCCTCAGATACCAAAATCCACAGATGCTCAACTTCCTGACATAAAGTGGCATAATATTTGCATACAACTTCCCCATATCCTCCTGTATACTTTAAATCTTGTCTAGATTACTAATAATACCTAATACAATGCAAATGCTATCCCAGTAGTTGCTGAACTGTATCATTTAGGGAATAATGACAAGAAAAAAAGTCTGTACACGTTCAGTTAAAATGAGATTTTGTTCCAAACACTTTTGATCCATGGTTAGTTAAATTCATTATTGGAAGTCCAGGGATACAGAGGGCCAAGGGCATTTTATATTTCTTTTATGTATATATATATATATATTTTTATGTATATATGTTTATTAATGTATTTTTTAAAGTAATTTAAAATCTATATCACGCTTTCAACCATGGATATACATCTGATGTTCAGTCTTGAGGTTTTTCTTTGTATAAAATTCATATTCAGACAATCAGGCTAAGAATGAGCCTTCCTGATGCTAGTTCTGCAATGTAAGATGCACATTTACCTAGTTTGGAGTTTGTATTTACTTTTGTTTTAATGTTTTGGTTAGGATAATCTATTTGAAAAAGATCTAAGTAATTTCATTATGAGTGCTTCTGCAAGTACTTTAAAAAGCATATTTTTCCCATTGTGAAATACTTTGTAGTCATATTTCAATGTATGTTTTAATGAGCATTTTATATTTTTAAATACTAAAAACAGTAAAAACAGATGTGGTAGTTTAAAAGTTGAGCTGAAGTGACTAAAAAGTTTTGAACTAACTGGAAACAAAATTCTCTAGTACTTTCAAATTTGTTTGGGACTGATCACAGATGGAAAAGTATAAAGGTTCAGTTATCCTTGACAATTCAAGAGAGAAAGAAAACAGAAAGGAAAAGCACTGTAGCTGTTTGAAAGAAATTGCTTCCAAATCGTTGTCTCTCAGCTATTCCAGATGGCTGTACTGTTTTCTCACAAAATTGATGGTATTTTAAAAAGACCTGTGGAAAATAGATGAGCTTCTTCTCTCCTGATGTCCCAAAAGTGGAAGAAAAAACAATTTATTTTTAAAGCATTGCTTGTTTTAAGCGAGTAGGCTACCTTTACCAACTTATTGATGGTGCATATCAGAAATCTTATGGTATGTTCACATTTTCCAATTTTTTAATGGTGAAAAAGGTGCTTTATGAATACAAACAGGGAAAATAATATTTATCCTAAGTTGCAAACTTAGTTGAAACTTGTCACAAATGGCTTATATGCTTTATTAGTATATGTGGTATATACTTTGTATATATTACATTTAAATAATAAAAAGTGTATTATATATAATTTACATATGATTATGTATAAGGTTTGTGTATATGTGTGCATGTGTATCTATACACATATGTGTCTAAAAATCTGTTAAATAGATATATATTTCTAGTTCTCCCAATAGCTCTGTGATATGAGTTTTATTCCTGTTTTCCTGATGAGGAAAACATACCTAAGAGAAAGTCAAGAAAGTTGTCCAGAATCACAAAGCCAGAGGGATGTGGCCATCTTCCAGGGCTGTGCTCTTAGTCACCGTGGGACATTGAGCGTGTTTGTGAAATGGGTGGGGTGTGTGGTCCTCACTCTGGCATCTAAATCAGTAGTAAAGACCTAGATTCACATCTAGCCTCTGCCATGGTAGTTTGTCAAGACAAAAATCCTTGCGATTTTAAGCTTTTTTTTGTTTGCAAGCTGGAGATAAGTAGTACCTGGCATCAGAATATCTGGAACTTAAAGAAAAAAAGCACCCTATCAGTGTGTGAGACACACATGATCCTTGTCATTTGTACAAGATTTTCACATGATGTTCTCTACAATGCATTTTTAAAAATTTTTTTTTCAAGACTGACTCATTTATTGCCTTCAGTAGAGGGCTGTGGTGTCTCGGCTCACAACAATCTCAAACTCCCGGGCTCCAGCAATTCTCTTGCCTCAGTCTCTTCAGTAGCCAGAACTACAGGCACCCACCACATCGCCTGGCTATTTTTAGAGATGGGGGGGGAGGGGTTCGTCTCGCTGTGGCTGAAGCTGGTCTTGAACTTGTGAGCTCAGGAAATCTACCCTCCCCGGCCTCCTAGAGCGCTGGGATTACAGCCATGAGCCACTGTGCCCAGCCCCTACAATGCATTTTTTAAAATATTTTTAAACACTCTTCTTCTTGACTTAAGCTTCCAGGCTTCAAGTTGCCCACTGTGGCAGGTCACAGAGTATGCTGAGACGTCCATGTAAATTTGTAGAAAGTCTTTTGCTATCTTTTACCCATCAAATGTAGATTTTACTCCTTTTTAAAAATAGGCCTGATGTCCTACTATTGTGTTGTTTTGGGGCCCCTGATGCAAGTACTTAAAATATTAGGAAAAAATAAGAAGACAAATTACTTCTTACACTGACTATTTTTTTTTAAGTGAAATAAAAATGTTGGCAAAAGGCTTAGAAGTAAGGCATCTGTCAGTCCTTGGGCATGAGATATGTTGGCAAAGGGCATTAGTAGGGAGAAAGGTTTTATTCTTCCTCCTAAATATTGTTATGTTAGAACTAAAACAGGTTCCTAAAATAGGATTTACACAGTAGAGAAGGGGAAGTGAAAGCCTCAAGCAAACTCATCTCTGCCTGAGTTCTTCACTGTCTTGGGCAGTTTTGTGATATTAGGAGATGTTTTGTGATATTTATGATATTAGCGTCAGCGGTCTGACAAAGTTCATTCCCTGGTCCACTTCTCTCTCCAACCCACCACAATCCTGGTCCTTCTTTCTCCCAAGGGGGTTTGGTTACTCACACTCCACTCGTTCCTATCCTTCCTTGAGGTCACAGGAGCCCTTGTGGTCCTGTGTGTGAATTATTATGACAAACACGCTCTGCACAGAACTGGGGCGTCTGGGTTCCACAGTTGTCCCCACTCAGGGCACAACCAAGTTCTTGCAGAAGACAGTGTGACTCAGCCTCTTTTCCAGCCAGCTCCACACATTGTCTGGCTCCAGAGCCATGTCCCTCTTATTGGCTCACCCAGGCCCCCTGGGAAGGTCATGCCCTGAGCACGTGAGGCAGAAAGGATGTCACTTCCCACACCTAGAGCAAAGCAATCCACGGGCCTGAGGGAGGGAAGGCTGCGAGTTAGAGATTTAGCAGGAATCAAAGCAAAGGTCTGCACAGATGTCACAGGAAGCCTTGGAGGAGCGTGGGGATGAGATTCTACTTCATGATGCCCAGGTGAGTTGTCCGTGACGTGTCAGACACGTGATGTCACCGGCCCTCCCGTTCCAGCACAGTGCATCCTGATGTGAGGGTGGTACACTTTGTTTTCATAAAGCCACCATTAATTAATTATTTGGAGTGGAGCATTACCTCCCTTTCCCTGTTATTTCATAAGAGGGAACCTACTTTCATATACTTGCACTGTGCTGGGACTTTAAAAGCATTTTAAAGTGCTCCCAGCAACTCTGTAAAGAGTCACTGGCATCTCTGTTTTATGGAGGAAATTTCTGGGGCTCCAGTTTAAGAGACTTGGTCGGCCAGTATATAGTAATCGGTAGACCAAACTTCATTCAGATGTAATACTTCGTGACTCCAAAGCCTAACACTTTACCACCAGAATACTTATCTGATTGAGGGTAACAGTAGTTTGCCAACACACGTTGACTAAAAGTCTGATTTGAAATTAACATTGCGTTTTCAAAGCAGGGGCGAGGTCAGTTCAGTTTGTGGTGTAAACTTACTTCACACCTATTTTTGTTGTTGTTGTTTCTGCTGGAACTTTTCTGACAGGATATTGTGGGAGCCTGTCTCTGCTCCTGGAAAGGTTTCACGTTAAAGTGTGCTGAGTATGTTCTTTTTTTTTTCCTTATTTGAGAAGGTCAGCATCAGAAGTAACTTTTTTTGCACAAAACAACAGTGATCCTTAAGAGCAAATGTGTCTAGTGAAAACTGTGAGCTGAGTGGCTGGTCTGAGCTGAGTCTCTTCACGTTGTCGTGGTTCTGGGCTTTGTGAGATGTCCTGTGAGGTTTTCCTTGGGATTTCTGGGTCATACAGCTGTAGCAACTTCATCCTGTGTTAGGTTATAAGAAGGTTGTTGGAGAAATGTAAAAACTCAGAGGTTTCCATTGCCCCAGACTTGTGTCAGAATCACTTTCCTAGTTGATGGGTCTCAATTCGGTGCCATCAGGCCTCGGGGATGCAGCCTTGCCTCAGCCACAGCCTTTGGGTCTCACATTTGGGTCCATGTCATGGGTCTGCACAGGCGCCGGGCATGGAGTATGAATGATGATGAGAAACCGTCTATAGAACGATGCCTGAAGCCCACCACGGCAAGCACTCTTATCTGGGGGAAAAATGGATTTATGGATTAATAGATGAATAGAGAAAGGGGTAGATAGGTGATAAAGCAAACTGTAAAACCTGTTAATCTGGAACCTAGACAGTGGGCGTGTGGGTATTTACTACAAGGTTCTGTCTACTTTTCGTAAATTTGAAATATAATAATTCTTATCTGTAGAAACATGGTCAGTTCCAGGAAATATATTTGTAACAAAGATGTGAGTAAGCAATATTGGGTGATGTTTTTCCTTGTTTGTTTGCTTTAAACTGGCGAGTGCCTGTAGCTGTTAGTGAAGAATCTGAAATTAGCCAGTATGATAGAATGAAACGTTTGCAATCTGAGACCGCAGCAATATAGTTACTAATATTGACACAAACAACTACAGTGTACGGAGCTCCCATTATATGCCACTCTGAACTAGACACTTTTATTAAGCTTTTAATTTATTTCTAATAACAATGCTTATGATGCAAGCAAACACCATGCTAAAGACCCAGGACCATCAGGTCTGATTCCCAGACTTCGCAGGCGTGCTGCTGGAGGCCGCACATCTGGTTGGACGGCGATCAGGATTCAAGTCTGACACATCTATCCACTAGACCCTTGCTGCTCAAAGGTGTCATTCTGGGCAGCAGCCTTGACCTTGCAGGTGGGGAACCTGCAGCCCTGGGGCCAGATGTGACCCTCCAGATGCCTGAATGCGGCCCCTAGACCAAATCCAAACTTCAGAGAACAAAACCCTTAATTAAAAGGGTCAGTAAAAAGACCACACTTCATGTGCTTGTGTCACACTGGAAGGATGGGCAGGGAACCCGCAGCCTTGGGCCATGTGTGGCCTTCTGAATCCTGAGTGTGGTCTTCTCCTGGCCCCTGGGGAAGGGATCTGTAGGGCTCCCAGGAGCCCATGCCTTGTCTTTGGGAAACTGGAGGAGTGCTCTCTGTGGCTAAGTAGAGTCAACCCTGAAGAAAGCATGACTGGAAATCTCTATCTTCTACCCCTCTCTTCCTTCCCGGTTTATGTATGGGATTCAGTACACGTGTGGATCAGGAAGGCAAGCTCAGAGTTGGGAGAATGAACACCTGGGGATTTGGGAAGGTCAGATGGTGGTAGTGAGAAGGACTGACTCAGGGCTCAAACCTAGACATGTGTCCTCGGATCTACTACCTAGGAGATTAATGAGCATGGGCCTACTTCTCCAGTCCTCAGGTTCCTTATCTAGAAATGCTATCCTCTCTGCTACCTGTCATACAACTATCGTATCATTATTCTGAGGCTTTTGGAAGTACTGAATAAATAATATTACTACTATTTAATATTTAACAAATGACATGACTGAGTGAGCTGGGTGCAAGTAACCCCAGTAGAGTTTCCAGTCTTTCTAAGTATTAATATATAATACTTATGGTAAGCATCAGGTGAATTGCTGGCAGTGCATCCCAGGGGAGCTCACAGGAGGGGTACGACCTACAGCTCTCTGTGGGATGGCCAAGGGAGGGTCTACATCAAGGTTTCTAGACCTCGATGGCTAGTATTGTCATGGTAGAGTCTAAGAATTAAGAAGTGAGAGTATCTCAGGTAGAAGGGATTCAACTTTCAGAGATGAAAATCAATAAATAATAGGTGTAGTCAGCCAGAGATCCCTGGACAGAAATGCCTCTAAGACAGGCGGTGTACCCAGACAGCAGTGAGGAGGCTCCAGCTATGTGAGGTGACTGCACCTTTGTGAGGCGACTCCAGCTGTGTGAGGTGACTGCACCTTTGTGAGGTGACTCCAGCTGTGTGAGGTGGCTCCAGCTGTGTGAGGTGGCTCCAGCTTTGTGAAGTGGCTCCAGCTGTGTGAGGTAGCTCCAGCTGTGTGAGGTGGCTCCAGCTTTGTGAAGTGGCTCCAGCTGTGTGATGTGGCTCCAGCCAGCTGTGTAGGTGGCTCCAGCTGTGTGAGGTGGCTCCAGCTTTGTGAAGAGGCTCCAGCTGTGTAGGTGGCTCCAGCTGTGTGAGGTGGCTCTAGCTGTATGAGGTGACTCCATCTGTGTGAAGTGGCTTCAGCTGTGTGAGGTGGCTCCAGCTGTGTGAGGTGACTCCAGCCAGCTGTGTGAGGTGACTCCAACTTTGTGAAGTGGCTCCAGCTGTGTGATGTGGCTCCAGCTATGTGAGGTAACTCCAGCTGTGTGAGGTGGCTCCAGCCAGCTGCATAAGGTGGCTCCAGCTATATGCAGGCTCAGTATTGGCACATCTTTCAATTACTTGAGAGACGTAAGAAATCCAAATTTAGAGCAACCAAGTACAGCTTAATAAAACACGATATTGGTGACATCCATCACATCCCTGGGTGTGTGTGACCTTGGGGTGGACTCATAGACAAGTGTTGGAATCACCACAGGTGGAGAGAGCCCAGGACGGGACCCAGGAACCCAGGGTAGTTAGTCCTTGGGTGCACTTCTTATAGTCTCTGCGCCTCATTTTTTAAAAAGTGCTTTGAAGACGTGCTTTGTAAGAGCCCAACCAACTCTTCTTTTTGTGAATACTTGAATAGTTTACTCCTTCTTGGGCTTGGGGGTCTGAAGTGTGACACTACTGAACTCTGCTCTTGTTCCCTTCCCACCACTGAATTTATTTTATTGTTACTTTCTTTTTTCTTTTTGTAAAGAGACCATTATCTGGGGCTGAAAACGGACAAAAAATCATGTACATAAATTAGCATATGGAGACTTTGAGATGGAAACGTGCCAACCTATTTTACAGAGAAATGCAGATAACAGGCTACCAGATTGAGTAGCTTTCATGAGAACAATAAAGAAAACAATTTCCCTCAGTGCTTACCACAGAAAGGAAGATAAAGCAACCGAAGGATGGATAAAAGTGTCCAAAATGCATAAAAGAGGAATTGATGGGAAACACTGGTGTGACCACTGAAGGGGCCGTGGGTGGAAAAAGTCACGCTGTAAAAAAAACTATGGAAAAAGAATGAAGCAATGCTTGTGGAAAAAAGTGAGATCAAATAAAAAAAAAATTAAACTTTCAAGATCGGCCTGGAAAAATAAGGCTTTATGAGTTTAACATGGGGACTCTGTTCTCACCACCTGCGGAGAGGAATTGGCATTGGCTTACTGGAGGTTTGTTTGGCCTTCTTGGCAGGAGACGAATTGTTATGCTAATAGTCCGCTGGCAGAGCAGAAAGTTCTGAGTTTGAAAAGAACGAGTTTTGCAGAAGGGAAAATTCCCAGCCCCAGGTCCTTACTCTGAGCACCAGCACTCTTTACAGACTTGATACTTCACACTCTAATTGTAAGCAACAGTTAGTATCATGACAGATATTTCTAGCATTTTGTGAAAACTAACAGAGTTTCTACTAGGAACTCTCCCTAGGAGGTTTACGGTTAGACAGAGGATATCCAGGGTAAGGCTTGAGCCAGGCGTCCATTGGGGCTAAGGAACAGAGTTCTTTTATAAACAGCATTGCTGCATCGCCCAGAATTGCCCGCCTCATTCGTGTCTGTGTGTCTCTATCCCACTAAAGTCGCTTTCCTTAGAGGTCATTCCACTGAGATGGCTCTTGAACAGGATAAGCCCCAAACCCTCCGGTACTCAGGATGAAGTGCCTAACAGTCAATGCATTATCTAAGTGGACTTTATTTAATTTAAGAATTTAAAAGAGTCATCTATTGGATTATTTTTTTTCCTTTTTTGGAGGCAGCATCTCTCCCCCATCTTCAAATGACCTTCCTTAGGGGCGTTGCCTCCACACAGCTGATGTTCAGTTTTAGTGAAAACTAAAGATTGAATGAATTTATACTAATACATGATTAACTCATAACCCCATAGGAGTTGCAAAGTTACAGGATTGCAAAAAATAGATTGTTTCTTAATTGCAAATGAGCCCGCAGCTGCAAATGCTCTCACACCTCTGTTAACTCCCATCCTGTTCCCACCCTTCTTAGGGTAGAGCCTGGATTCTTTTCACTCTTATATGCACACATTTTCAAAAAGTGATAACATGACTTTTCTTATGTTTCTTTTATAGCAGTGGTAAAGGAATTTGGTTAGAACTGAGCCTATGTGACAAGCACGAGGTTCAGAAACTAATAAAACTCATTGGGGGGCTTCCTGTTTTGGATCCCCTCCCCAGGGAGGTTTTGTCCCGCCTCTTCTATTTGCCCTCTTTTGCTTATCCTGCTTATCAATCTTTCTCCCTGTCAATAAACTCTGTCCTGTCACTTAAAAAAATTAAAAAGAAAGAGAAAACTCTTGAAAATAATATAAAAGTTTGTCAACTAGAGGTTCTAATTGAGGCAACCAAAGTTATTAAAATCTCAGGTCATCAAGACATCATTTGGGAAATCACTCCAAATTCTAGGAAATTTTCTGAGCCCCATTTCAGGATACAGTATAATACGGTATAATTAGGACCTTATTCGGGATTTATAAACTCTGCTCTCATCAAAGGTAGATTTCCACATCACGGACTGAGGTTTAGCACTTGATAAAACTGAGCAAACGTCTTCCTCACTTTTACGTTGAATTTGGTCTACTTTACAACGTAGATAGTAAAGATAATAAAATGCCTGTTGACCTCAGTCCACCTGCTAAGGGCAGCTAGTTAAAATCGGCACTTGGAGAGGTTTCTTAGCAAATTAAATTCCCTAACCAGAGACCAAACCACAGATGTGTGTGTGTGAGGGTAAAGGCAAAGCTTTCAAATATCACTCTATACTCGCCTCAGAAGTTTAATAATTCGCATAAATTTTATTAGAGATAGTTTTAGATTGAGGACATAGGTGATATTCAAGAACCATGGCAGGATGTAAAGATGTGCGCTCACCCTTCTGCTCTCATATGAGTGGGGCATGTACCAGTCAGGGTTTGGCTGGTAAAAAACAAAACAACAGCACACTATGCATTTCAAGTAGGCAGGGATATTGACCAGGGATTTAAAGTTTTATAGACCTACTAGAAAGTCTGGGAAAGTGAAGGTCAGAGGAGCTGCTTTGAAGAACTTGGGAAAGTGGGGTGTTCAGGGGTGAGGGGGAGCTCTCACTGCTGTCTGCCCTCAGTGTGGGAGGAGGGAGCCGCTGGGAAGCCACTCCCATGTTCTCACACCTACTGTCTGCAAAAAGGCTTGCTCCTGCATTTTATTTATTTTATCTTATTTTATTACTATTATTATGATTATTTTTGAGACAGAGTTTCACTGTTGCTAGCTTATGGCATCAGCCTAGCTCACAGCAACTTCAAACTCCTGGGTTCAAACAATCCTCTTGCCTCAGCCTCCCAAGTAGCTGGCACCTGGCCCAACACCCAGCTAGTTTTTTTATTTTAGTAGAAACAGGATCTAACTCTTGCTCAGGCTGATTTTGAACTCCTGACCTCAAGGCTAGGGTGGCAGTGGCTCACGCCTTTAATCCTAGCACTCCTGGAAGATGAGGCAGGAGCATAGCTTGAGCTCAGGAGTTTGAGCTATGACAATGCCACTGCACTCGACTTAGGGCGACAGAGCAAGACTCTGTCTCCAAACCTATAAAAAAAAAAAAAAATGCACCTGAGGGCTTCTCATTGGCAGAATATACTGAATGACTCCGAACTCCTGCTAGCAAAAGGGTTTACAGAATATATTTTCCTAGCCTCTAGCCCTACCAGAATTTAAAAGAGAAAGGATGATTTTGGTTGCTAATAAGCACTGTCAGGGATAGGGCATAGGAATCTGACAAGTCCAGCATCCTTCTAAGGTTCATCTTAGATCTAGCTTAGCCATCTCCAGTAGAGCTCTCTGTAATCCCAAGCACGGCCTGTATTTGCACTGTCAAGTAGGGTGGCCACTAGCGCCATGTGTCTATTCAGCACTTGAAATGGGGCTTGGATTTTTGAGGTTTATTTCATTTTAATTAACTTAAATTTAAACTTAAAGAGCTAGCTCATGGCTACTGCATTGAACAGTACAGATTTAGAACTCTTTGTCCTGCTTCCCTCTTCCCATTGCATTTAATGGAAGACATTGTTGCCTGAAGGTTCGCTGAGCCTGCCATCTAGTATTTGTTCACTGTGTGTTGAAAATTTCATATAAAAGGCCTGAGGCTCACGCCTGTAATCCCAGCACTCTGGGAGGCTGAGGTGGGTGGATTGCCTGACTTTGAGAGAACCACTGAACCACTGGCCTGCTTCTTACATGGTATATAAACCCAGCATTTGCCTGCACAAGAAAACCTCTGTATTACTGCCTTCCGGCTGATTCTTCCGCTTCAGTACAGTTCT
Organism: Galagoides demidoff; assembly: GCA_963574575.1. NCBI lineage: Eukaryota > Metazoa > Chordata > Mammalia > Primates > Galagidae > Galagoides > Galagoides demidoff. The sequence goes on from CAUYQV010189159.1 coordinate 25,808, forward strand.
CATTTATACAGTTGCAGTAGGACATCCTGGGCCAGGGGCTTGCAGCTTCAGGCACTCCTTCTAGGATTACCTCTGCATTGCTTGGTCCTAGATCAAGGGGTCGACTGGGGAGCCCTGCCAGGGTAGGAAGTATGTGTGTGGTTACAGCTCACACAGTGTCTGGGGAGAGGAGCTCTGCTTTAGATGCCTGTGAGGGGAGGGGCCTGGGGACTGGGAGGACAAACAGTGGCCAGGACTAGCACAGAAATCGTAAGGATCTCCTCTTCTAGACATATTTGGGGCCCTCCCATCTCTCCTCCACTTTGGCACATTAATGAATTTTCTCATTTAGGGGCTCCCTTATTTAGCGTGATAACCCCTTGGTCCTATTGGCACAGACATGTGTGGTACTCAGGGGGTGATGCTGACACTCTCTGACTGATGTATGTTACTTTCAGATTACCCCCTTCATTCAAACAGTGAGTGCTTAAATCTCATTCAGCTACTTGTAAAACCAGATTCAGCTTTGATGCAAAGCAAAACTAAAGACTTGCTGATTGTCAGCTCTGAATGTGCTGCTGTGATAGCTTAATTTATATTAAAATAAAACCATCACTTTCTCCAGTTCAATCATCAGGCCTTTGGTTTTAGCTGCAAGGAGGACTCCGCTTGCAGTGAATATCTTTCTTTTAGAGCACCTCAGAGACCTGTGGAGGTGCGACGATTCCCCACACAGCATCGAAGCAAGTGGTACAGTTCATGGGTTCAGTGAGATGCTTAGGTGGTTCATTCACACCTTCATGTTCTTTCTGACCCTGCTAAAGTGTGACAGTACTGAAACATTCCATTTTTATTCTTAAACTGGAAGCAAAACATCAGCGAGTAAGAAAGCATAACCTCTTAGAAACTTGTGCTTGCTCTCCAGTTACTCATTCGCGTGGGTTAATGGCGGAACTAGTTGGCTTTTTACAGGTGATTTAAAAAGCTTCTGGACTGTATTTCTTAAATAGGATTTGCAAGATTTTTAATGCTTTAAAAGGCAATGTTGGAACCAAACTGAGCTATTGAGTTTGGGGGGTTGTGTTTTTTTTCCTGTTAAGTAGACTTAAATTCCTTTGGAGTCAGACTGACCTTAGATGGCTCAAGGGAGCTGTGGCCGGGGATTTCCAAAAGCAGAAACTGTAGGCTTGTCATATTGCTAAGCACTGACCCCTACCCCCAACTTATCTCTGGACACACAGATGCCTTGGTAAAGCCCTCTTGCCTTCTCTCTTTGCAGGCCTGCTGATTGGAGCTGGATGTGCTCTCTATCCCTTGGGCTGGGGCAGTGAGGAAGTCCGGCAGACGTGTGGCTATGTTTCGGGCCAGTTTGACCTGGGTAAGCTCTCTCATGGATGGCACGCCTTTCAGGAAAACAACCTTATCTGATGTTTAATAGAAGCAGAAAGTAGAAAAGGGGCAGATAAGAAAATCCTATCTCGGTACTGCAGCAAGCACTCATGTGTGACAACATAAATTTATCCATTTGTTGAATGAAGAATCACCAATAATCTACTGTTTGCCCAGTACTGTGATGAGTACTATAGAGACAAAGATAAGAAATGGCCCCTGATCTCAAGAGTTTATATTCATTGATTAATTTATTCAAAATCATATATTTATCACACACTCCATGTGCTAAAATTGGCTCTCACTGTGGAATTTCTAGTCCATCAGAGAAAAGAGGCAAACAGAACAGTCAAGGGCATGACAGCTGGCTGCAGGAATCCAAAGCAGATGGGTTTAGGAAAGGGCGAGCGTGGAGCTGAGTCCAGAACAAGCGCTGCGCATGTTTTATGAGGAGTAGACGGACGGACTTTGCAGGCAAGGAATGGAACGTGGCTCAGCAGAGGTACAGGGAAGAACAAGGCAACTTCCTAGGAGGCCACGGAGGCTCCAACAGCAGGAACAGCGAGGCCCTCTGCCCAGGGGGGGTGATTGAATAGGTGCAGGTGACACATTAGTGAAGGGCAGTGTGTGCTGGTGACGTTCCAGGCACCCTTCACCGGTAGCTATCGTGTATTCTTCTTTGCAATGTATAAAAAATTTTGCAGAGAGCTGCATCAGTTGTATCATTTTAATTTGTAATAATTGGATAATATTTCACTTGCTTGCTACACTCATGTTTACTTAGCCAATTGCTTATTCCTCTCTGGTTGGACATTTCATCTATTCTAGTTTCTGTCATTGTAGGAGGTACTGTAATGAGCAGTTTAATGAATATAAGTGTTTTCCCTACTGAATTGACTTATTAGAGTCTTTCTATAGAATTGGTGACATAAATCAAGGAATATGAACTCATAAAACACTGCTGTGGGGAAAAGAAGAATCTTTTTCCTACCCATTGCTAGGTTCATAGCTAAGCCTGCTATAATAAAAGGCAGACTAACAACAAAAAAAAAAAGGTATACAAAATTTTTTAAAATAAATTTTACATGGCTTGGCAGCCTTTGTAAAAAGATGAAGACCAGGAAAAACAGGTGAGCCCATGTGCTTTTTATGCTAGGTGCAATGGAGCAGTGGGTAATCTTGCAGAAGTGTGACTGGGCCAAGAGGCTATGATGTAATGGTAAGAAACCAGAGAGCTTAGCAAGGCCTGTCTGTTCAGATTCCTCTGGATAAAAATGTTCCTTTCCTTGAGGTATAGAAAGGACACCTCCCAAGTGAAGGTCTCCTGACCTACTTCAGGGAAAGGTCAGATAATCCCCCCTGAGTTTTATGACCTGATTCAGGGGAGAAGAGCAAAGGGAAGGTGAGGGTGACCTTACTGCTTCTTCTATTCTTTCAAATGCCCAGGTAGTATATGTGGGGACAGTGTGTCCTGAACCCCATCATTGCCAAGCAAATGCATTTTCCCCTACTATGTGGATAGACAAGCTGAGATTCTGACCGTTAGTATACAGTAAGTTATTTATGTAAACACCTCCTTTTCACATGAAATATTTTACTGTAAGAACAAAACTTCTGGGAGAATTGGTCTAATGGCAGAATTCATATATCCCAAACAATTATTTTTATAACTTACATGAAAATTTTTTCTGTTAGATACCAAGTTAATGAGTGGATGGGGTGCAGTATCAAAGGTCTGTTAATCTGAAAGTGAAGAAAACTATATTTGACTTAATGGCTGACAGACATCCTGCTTCCTTCCCTCAGAAATAATACTGGCTCACTTTACAGCCATAAGAAGAGACGGAGACTTTACATGTTTTATGTTTATCTGGATGGAGTTAAAGCACACTCTTCTTAGTAAAATATCTCAAGAATGGAAAAAAATATATCCAGTGTACTCAATAGTAATTTGAAACCAATATATAAATATGTACACGTCCACATGAATAATAAAACACAAATATAGTCTAGCAAGGGGGAGGAGGGAGGGCAATTGGGGGATCCCCCTGATGTGCACAGTGTGAGGGTGTTCAGCACACCCCCGGTGAAGGGCTCAACTACAACTTGAACTTTACCTTAGAAATGAAAACAAGATAACCTGAACATTTGTACCCTCATATTAATTTGAACTAATAATAATAATAATACTGGCTCTTTTGGTAGAGAAGATTGTGTTCTAAATCCCACCTAATTTGTGTGGAGAAGAAAATAAGAGATTTCCCTTTGTTTCATCGACAACAAGGCTTTCCTATGTCTGACTTGGTGATTGTCATAAATGTAGAGAAAGCAAAAAATGAGAAATGCTGAAATGCTGGCACGAAGTTGACTGCCAGCCTTGTTTTTTTTGGAAAGCCAACAACATCCAGAGGAGTTATTTAATACGGAGATTGGTGTTTCCCTTTGCCTGGTGTTGGAGGCCTTCTTGGCTGTTGAGCACAGGCCTCAGTGTGATTTGAACCCATCCTTGCTGATGCTGTGTCACCATGAGCTGCTGCAGTAATGAGCAGGTCGGAGGGAAACTTCTTCTGTTCCTGCCCTCTCCTGCCCTCACCCCAGTACTCTGCATCCTCTCAGCACTGTGTATTAAAGTTTTGAATGTCAAACTAAAGCTTAAAAAAAAACACTTTCCTTTTTACTAGTGGTGGTAATTTCTTATGCTATTAAACTCACTCAAACTGTTTTAGCAATGTAAGCAAGTATAGAGTTCCTTTCATGTTTTCCTTTTTGTTATTAAATTTATCTTAGACTGGATGGTGAGGGGAAAAAAGCCTGGCATATACAGGTAAAATTTTCATATACAGGTAAAATTAATTCTACATCCCCTGAATAATTTTGAGGGAAGGATGCTTGTCAAGTTCTGTTTCTCCAGGTTACTATTATTTTGGTGGACTCTGACAATTTTTCTTTCAAAAGAGGATCTGAAGAGAAACTGTGGCATAAAAACATCACTGGGCCCATCCCACCTCACTTCCTGTTTTCTACCTTTGAAAAATCATTGTTATTCCCTCTGAATACCGGGAAAGGCTGAACTTCAGTGCATTAGTGAAGTCACAAATTATGGAGTTAAATTGGGAGGGTAGGTGGGACCTGCAGGGCCAGGGGCATGGATAGGGCCCCTTAGAGGCATGCGTGCTGCTTGCCTGTGCCATACCCTGCCTCTGCCACTTCTGGGAACCTGGGCTCACTGCTGCCTCTCTCCTAGGAGACAGTGTGTGGGTGCATCTTCCTCCCAAGGGCTGGGAAATGTTAATGTTTTCAAACCTCATGCCCTCCTTCTTGTGGAATCTGGGCCACGTTTTTGGCATACTGTTTTTGAAATGTGGTTTCCCTCTCATCTACAGCATCCCGGAAGAAATAATCACTTTTGTTCCTAAACGGAGGATTATTTAAGGGAGTGCATTTATTTTGATTGCCTGAGTCAGGTGCTGGGAATATGACATCAGCAAAGACACTGTTTTGTTCCCTTCAGGGAACTTAAAACTAGTGAGGGGGCAGATATTCAAAAAGGTGTAGCCGTGAGAAGTCTGTTAGAGAGTGTTGGGGGCTGCAGGGGGCGTTGTTACCGACCTGCTGACACAGTTCCACCTTAGTTGGTGAGTCTAACCCAGAGGTTGGCAAACATTCCTGTGAGGAGCCAGATGGTACTTCCAGCTTTGCAAACTGCCGGGTCTTTTTTGTGGCTACTCAACACTGTAGTTGCAGCTTGAGAGATAATGGGTGCCAGTAAAACTTGTTACTAAACAAGCAGTAGAGCCATAGGTTGATAACCCCTGATCTCCACCAAAGAATAACCCTGCCATTTCAGAAATGGTTTCATTTCAGGTGCATTCATTTTCAATCCCTGCAGCCTCTGGGGCAGGTGGTCAGGACCTGCGACAGTTGAAGAGTGGATTGAGGAGCCCCGTCTGGTTATCGTAGTGTGCGTATGAACACTACAGTTTTCCTGTTGAGGGGCAGTGGGAAATTGGGAATACTGTAGACCAACCTTGGCCATCCCACCCCTAACACTGGCATGAGATGGGAAGGCTTACGCCCATTTGGGCCAGACAGACCAGGGGCTTCTGATGAAGAAGGGCCCCTTTTCTAAAGGGGAGGCAGCAGAAGCCGTGCTCTCTCTCCCCTGCCCGTCCCCTCTGACCAGGTGGAACTGAGGGAAGAAGCAGTCTGCTAGGGTAGAGGGAGGCAAAAATCCAGCCTGTGGATCAGCCATCCTGGGTGCCAGTTAACCTCACTGACACACCATAATTCACTTCTTTTTTTTTTTTTTTTTTTTGCAGTTTTTGGCTGGGGCTGGGTTTGAACCCGCCACCTCTGGTATATGGGGCCAGCACCCTACTCCTTTGAGCCACAGGTGCTGCCCATAATTCACTTCTTTATTGGCTAATTTTGAGGCCTTTTTACTGTTATTTACAGCGTCCTCACTGGTATTAAGTTTCTATTTCATAATTCAAGAGCATCTAACGTCACCTGGGATCTTCTAAGGGAGTATTGTTTTTAGCTGAGCCCTCAAGCCTATATGGGATTTAGGTGGGTAAAGATGGGGCCCTGGTGTGTTTCGGGGGTGTGGAGGGGCAGGCGACAGAGAGAGGGCAGGAGAAGAGGCAGGGAAGACCCTACTTCATGTCCTGCTTCCCTGTTTGGACAGCTTTAATCCCAAGTATCAGCCATGGTACAAAATATTATTTTATTTAGTTCAGGGGATAGGAAAAATCTCTTAAATGTAAAAACATTTAAACAGAGCTAAAAAGTATAAGTGGTAGGTAGGCAAGGAGGGGTTTCTTAAAATGGTCACACTTATAATGTGGTAGGAATCTTAAGAACCTATTTTAAAAAATAACCTCCTTTCCTTAGAAGGGGATATGGGGGAGAATTTTTTTTACTTGCCTTAAAAACAATCTCATAAGTCTATTGATTTTTTTTCTCAAGCATTTTTATATTTTATTACATGCAGAGGCCTGAAGCAATTTTGCAGAGGTACTCTCTCTTACAAATCAAAGATTCTGACTCTGTTTACTTTTGGAACACTAACTTATAAAGAAGAGAGATGTAGGCATGAATGCATACGGGTTTAAAGCAGGGCAACAAGAGTCCAAACAGGCTACATAATGAGTGTCTAAATTCTCCAACTAAAATTATATTGCTTGCCTTAACTATAGAGCTCAACCTTTAGCATTAAAATCACAAGTAGTCTTGTTGAGAATGTAGATTTTTAGTCTTCACAACTTACAAATTATGATTCTCTTGTTTGTGTTTTAAACAAGCATCCTATGTGATTCAGATGCAAGCAGGCAGTACCTTGAACAAAATTGCCCTAAGTTATAGAAAAAATTAAGGTTTTTTTTTTTTGTACTTTGTTAGAATTTGCTTTAACAAACATTAAATTTTATGTATATTAGGATGCTTTGGCTTTGGGTAACAAAAGTCTGGCTCAACCTGTAAAAAACAAAGAAGACATTTAAGATCTTGTGTTATAGCAAGGTGGGAGCTAAGTTGACTTGCAGATTTGACTGATCTAGAGCTCAAAGATGTTGTCCTGGGCCTATGATTAAGAAGAATCTTAGGGCAGTGCCTGTGGCTCTGTGAGTAGGGTGCTGGCTTCATATACCAAGGGTAGCGGTATATGAAACCTGGCCCTGGCCAAACTGCAACAACAAAAAAATAGCTGGGCATTGTGGTGGGTGCCTGTAGTCCCAGCTACTGAGGAGGCTTAGGCAAGAGAATCGCTTAAGAGCTGGAGGTTGCTGTGAGTAGTGACGCCTGGGCACTCTACCGAGGGCAACAAAGTGAGACTCTGTAAGTAAATAAATAAATAAAGAAGAATCATCTGTAGATTAGCCTGGACCATCCACCATCTATTGGCTGGCTTCATCCCTGAGGCTAGTTGTCCCAGTGGTCAACTGCTCGTGTTCATATTGAGTGCATATCAAAAAGAGAGGGTGAAGTACTCCCACGTAATGCACTCAGAGGCACCCCTCACTCCAGCTGGGCCAGCACTGTCTCTTGTAACTCTTAAAGGGCTGCCAGGGGCAAGCTGTGTGCTAATTGACTTCATATGGTGCAGCTTGGATGCATTTGAGTTTTATGAACTGATTTTACTGAGGAGTGGGATTTGTGAGTGGAAGACGAGGCTAAGAGGAAAAAAGTCATCAGTCTCTCTTTTCCTTTGTGAGACTTCAGTGTCCTGTGCTCCTTACAGCAATGTAGGCTGTCATCGTAGGCTAAGGGTCAGTAATGGCTTATGCTGTGCAAGTGTTAACGATGGTGATTTTATTTATTACCTTTTAAGAGAACAATACATCACAAGTATAAGAATACAAAGTATATAGCTAAGCATCTGGCAAAAAATAGAAACCCAGTAGATGTTTGCAATTGGATAGGACCATTTTTAATGAATATTTGCTGATCCATCTTTATTCTTCCTTTTATATTCCGTAACAGTAAATTTGGGTTTACACACTAAGCATACAGTCTTTATAATCGGGTCATCCAACTGATTTAATTCATGCCTCGGAGATATTTTCATCCACCAAAGACTTTTCTAATTATATCCTTGTGATCAAAAGTAGCGTTTCAATTAATTTGTCTTACTAATTTGCCAAGTAAATTTGAGTAATTATTGCTTTCATTTTGCTATTTAATTTGATTAAGAAGCCATCATGCTTCTTGCTCTTGAAATTATGCTGTTGGTTTTTCAAAAACACTACCATAAACTCGGAACTCAGAGCTTCTCGGTGTTGGAAAAGATGACTATGTTTTTCCAATTTTCAGTCTAGGAAAATTGGAAAATTTTCTGTTCCCATCTGAACAGTGATCATCCCCCATCTCTTTGGACATTTCTCTTTTAGCTCATTGACTCCTGACTCATGCTCTCTCAGCACCAAGTCTAATAATACTTGAGAAAAAACATTTGTAGGTTATGGGGAGGTCAGTTGACTAAAACTGGGAACAAAAGTAGAAAATTTTTTTTTTTTTTAAATTTTGAGCTTTTCCAGGTATAACAAGAGAATCTGTTATTGGGCTCCGTGACATTTAACGTGAAAGGCATTACTTTTGCCAGATGTTAGAAGGTTCTTAAGACTCACATGAACCTTGGGGGCTGCTTCCTGCTCAGGCTAGCCAGGCAGCCGAGGCTCTGCCCAGTACCTGCAGGCATCAGCGTTGTGTCCAGAGTGGGACTCACGTGGCGCAAGAAGCAGGTGTTTGCAGAGAACAGCAGTGAAAGTATCTGCCACTCAGTTCAGGAACCCCAGCAGTGGATGGCATTAGTTACGCTTAAAATAAATTGATTATTCCATTATAAGATTGCTGTTTGGGAGGCTGGTTTTTAGTAAGGTACTGAATATGCATTGAGATTTAGCCAAATGTCAGGTCTTCAAGCAGCAATGCCATCTCACCTTCCGCATGACTATTAACTGGACTGTTTCCAAACTTTTGACCCTTGAGCACAAGTCACTGGAAGTCATTAGAAGATCCATTATGAGCCTGAATTTCTTCCCCCAGAACTCTAGTGCCAGTAACAGAGGAAACCAGGGCAGCTGCTGCAAGTTCGGCACAAACCCAAAGTGAGTAGGAACTCACCAGGCACCAGGGAACCTGGCTCCAAATGATGCTAGGAGACTTCTGTTGACTGAGGAAGCCGGGCTTGGCCAGTGATGACCTGACTGAGCAAAGTCGTCAGGCACCTCCAGGGCAAAAAATAATAATAATAATAAAATAAATAAATAAGCAAGCTTTTCTGTAACACAGCTTTCTTAGGGGCCTGTTTTCATAAGGTGATTCTCTGCACTCATCCCAGTGAGCAGGGAGAATAGCACATTCATTTCACAGGAATCATTCAACCTGCTTGGTCCAGTGGGTTCCATGATAACAAAATAAGGGCATGAACATGTCCCCACAGGTTAAAACTTAGTAAACACCTCTAGTGTTGCTTTAGGAAAAGTTGCCCGTTCTGTATAATCAGAGATCCATCTGCTTCCCTAAACACACCTGCACAGGTCCCCAGGAAACCTGCGGTGTGGGGTTTTTGCAGTTTCAGTGCCTAACCTGCTATTTGGTCTTCAGTCAGATTCATTTACTTATTCAACAGACAGTGAATAAGGGAATCAAAAGTTTGCCACACACATAAAATCATGAATAAGGTAGGCATGATCCTTACCTGCGGGTCTTATATTTTCCATCTATTAAGAGAAGGGAGAGAGGATGAGATGAAGAAAAGAAGGGAAAACCCTTACTGTGAAGTTGTGGTCACTAAAAGGGAAGCTGCCATTATGATTCTGTATGTCGGGGAAGCTGCTGTCACGTTTCCGTCTGTCGGGGAAGCTGCGTCATGTTTCTGCATGTCGGGAAGCTGCCGTCGCGTTTCTGCATGTCGGGAAAGCTGCTGTCACGTTTCTGTCTGTCGGGGAAGCTGCCGTCACGTTTCTGCATGTCGGGGAAGCTGCCCTCGCGTTTCTGCATGTCGGGGAAGCTGCCCTCACGTTCCACATGTCAGGGAAGCTGCTGTCACGTTTCCGTATGTCCGGGAAGCTGCCATCATGTTTCTGGATGTACTGAGCTGCCGATGCCCTGGCAAGAACTGTGACATCAATCTGCGCAAAACTAATGGCTTAATTATCTCCCAGAAAAAGTCAGTCAAGGCTATAACTTATAGAACCATAGACTCTAATAGGTGAAAAAATAAATTGCTCTAAATTCTTTTTTCCTCAAGTCTTTTTGGTTTGGCTTTTTCTGTGTAGGATCATTCCCACTCCTGTAAATGCCCTTTTAAAGCCTCACTTAGTGGCTTGGCTCCATCTATAGCAGTGGAATTCAGCAATTGCGGAAAGAAACCCTGTGGGATGTAAGATTTTGTAAGACTGGCCATCCAGCTACTGGGGAGAAGATGCTAGACTCTCTTTTAAAGATGCTTCTTCATTTTTTTTTCAATGTTGTCCTTTCACTAGGGGAAAAAATGAGTGATAAGCCTTTCTAGCTATGGTGTGTAGTACTTAAGGAAATTAGGAAATCAAACTGATTCATTCTCATTACTATTTTGTATTGTGTGAGCTCAACTTTATTTCCTGTATGTGCCACTTGAATATTAATCTGGGGCTAGGAAGCACCAATTTTAAATTTAACTGTTTTTGAAGAAACTTTTGACGTGTTGGATCTTCTCTCAGGATGAACTTGTTCAGTTGACTGTGTCAGTGGTGTCCTAAGAAAAAGGTCACTTAAGTCAAATTGGCTCTCTGTAGATTTTATCAAAATCCCAGTAGGAAGGATTTGGGGGTAATGTGCTTCCTTTGATAAGATCATACAGTCCACTGGGAAGACCACTACATGTTCCCCGACTCCAAGAAGACTCGGATTTGCTGGTCACATATACATGCAGAACAGTAACCCTGAGGACAGACCTTTCACTCATGTTGCTGGGAGATTTATCTATATGAACATTAAATAAAGTTATTTCAAATCTTTAAATTACATCCTTAATTTTCTTGAAAAACTGTGTCGGAGCCAGGACAGCAGGCTGCCTGCCTCAACCCCTTAAACTGTCAGTACGTGGGCTGCTATACATTTTCACTCTGGGTCTCTCTGTTTCAGGTCTCAGGTGCAGAAGCACCTTAGAAGTCACAGTCACCGTTAGTAGGAGTGAGTGTATTTCACAGGTGTCTCCTACACTCTGCCCCAGGAAGGAGAGTTCATACTGGTGTGCCACCTCATGTGCTTGTAACATTCCTGTGTATTTTGCCTTTGTTCCACAAAAGCTGGAAAGTAGCTACTTCCTCTTGACTGATCTCTTCCTATTTGGAAAAGGCCATTTGCTAACATATTAACTAATAACTATCAAAAGACTTTTGAGAATAAAACCAAAAATATAACAAAGTGACTGACCTGACTGACACCTGATCTGATTTTTAACTCAGAAGAATATTGACAAAAATTAAGCAATGAAAAGAAATTGTAGAGAAAAACTCACTAAGAAGTTGGGTCAGATCTGACCACTGATCAGATCTTTTTAGAAAATACCATGTGAATGAATTATTCCAGATTAATGTATTTTCACCTCATAAGGGTAGTTAATGGGAAAAATAGGCACGGATCTTAATTTCACCCCCTTGCGACTGTTTGATTCTGGACGAACTATTCCATTTCTCAATTCTATCTCTCAAAAGGGAATGACAATACCTACTTCTCAGATGACTGCTAAAAGGATTACGTGTGATAGTATAAAGTGCTTTGCATATGGAAGACATGCAACAAATACGTGGGTCATTATGAAAATTTTGAGACAGTGTTAGGACCTTTTATTTGACTTTCAAGAATTTTTGCTTGCTGGGCTTACCAGTATTGCTGGGAAGGCTTCATTTGTTTCTGTCTATGAGGATTTTTGTGTGTCTCAAAGGTTTTGTCATGACCCACATATCTGTCCCTCCATTCTGTCTTAAATACCAATCCAGTTCCTATTTTTATCATGTTGAAGTAATTTGGTATGTGTTATATACTTCCTCATCATTTCAGCCAGGATATATAGAACATAGATTAGCTTTATGAAAAAAGATCTTGGTGGTTATACTGTCATACAAAGTCATTCATAAGAGCTATGGGCATTAGTGGAATATTGTTGCTCTTTTACTAAATAGGCAGGACTGAAAGAATTTTTAAGTTCTTTCTGGTTTAATTGTTGTTTTGCAATAGTTTCGTGTCACGCTATTATTGGTTATTCAGTGCAGTCATTAATTACACCTTTTTCTGCTTATTCTGTCACTTCTGATTTGTGTCCTTTCAACTTATCACAAATCACTTTAGAATCATACTTTAATGAAACACTGTTCAGTTCTCTGTTTCTATGGATTTTGTTTCTTTAAACCATTGATTTTTGTATGCTCCGACCAGGGTTTCTTAAACTCCTGATTGGAGCTCATGCTTTGGACAGCTGAAGATGTCAGTTATATGTTATCTGGCTAAGCAAGCTACTTTGTGTTAGCAACTAGATGTTTTGATAACACTGGTAAATAAGTTCAATGTTAGGGTTACCCTTGATCAACAGATTTATTGTAACTTAAGTCTCCAGACCATGTAAGGGGCCAATAGTCTGTCAGTAGGCTTCAGGGAAGCTGTGAACCTACTAATAGTATACAATTTTAAACCTAAAATAGTGTGCAATTTTTTTTTTTTTTCAGTTTTTGGCTGGGGCTGGGTTTGAACCTGCCACCTCCAGTATATGGGGCTGGTGCCCTACTCCTCTGAGCCACAGGTGCTGCCCTGTAGTGTGCAATTTTTATAGAATTATGTACATGGGCTTTTTCTAAAAAGAGTATTCATAGTTTTTTTATCATTACTTATATGGCATCCTGGCATTGCAAAGTTTAGTGATCTGAACTCTATACCTAACCTCCCAACAGTCCCCAAATCTCCCCCAGAAAGCCATTGAACTCCACTGATTTTATTTCATTAGATATGATAGTGTTTGTCAGAGGGATGTTATAGGGAAAAACATCTTTTGTTACAATAACCATCGTGCAAATAAACTTTCCTATACACCAGTTCTAATTTGAGAATATGAAAGTATGTGTTCAACCATCCTAGTAAATTGAATACGCTTCCACTTGGGATCATAACTAGTTTCATTAGTGCCACTGCCAGAGACAGTTCCTCATGGAGTTTGTGTATTAGCATTTCTTGTGAGCAAAGGCACTTTGTTCTGGGCTATCTTTTCAAAGGTATTTGTATAGTAGACAGTTGTGAAAGCAGAGCAGAGGACAGGATTGTTTGTTCCCTCTAAAGGGATAAAGATAAAGATTGTGCATATTTTATTGCAGTCCATTATAAAACATTCAGTTTCCTAAGGCTACGGTTCCTCAGCTGTGACACAGGCTCACTGTGTTTGCTGCATGCACCTGAGGTCCTTTATATCAGCCCCCACTGGATGTGGGAGGAGCGGTGGTGGATGGAAACACGAAGCTCATGCAGCTCGCTGTGCTGTGAGTAACACAGCCCTTTGTCTCTGACCCAGCAGTCTCCTATCTTTGGCCAGCAAAAATAAGATTATGGCAGTTAATTTATTAGCTTGAAAACAGTAAAATCTCAGGCCCTTTATAGTTTTTGACACCACTGTTATAATGCCTGTAATCCCTTTTAAAATACTTCAGCACAGACAGTGACATATGCATATTACTGAGGAAACCACAGCTCAAGTGCATACTCCAGGGTGGATACTCAAGGACTCTAACACAAGAACTGATGTTCTTCATGTCTTGACCAACACCAGACGCTTTGCTAATCAGCACAGCAATTGTTGGAAATGGAATTTTGGTAGATTTAGTGTGTCATATTTGTTAGTGTGATGATTGTGAAAATGGTGAAATTAAAGATATTTAAGATGGTGGATTAGCTACAATAGAGACACTTTCCATACTTGCATGGAAGGATTTAGACATTATCACCTAGCTATAGAGCCATTATTCTGTCTGAGGGCTATCCAAAATATTTAACAGCCAATTTGTCATAGGTTCTCACCAATCTGAACCAAAACAAGTGCTTGGCCACAGCGCTAAATACTCCAGAGGCCCTCTAGTGCCAGGCATTTAATTCTTTGGTTTCTGGAATGTAAGGGTAGGATTCTGTAGGGTTCCGAGGGAAAGAAAAGAACAATGGGATTTGGGGGGAGCTTGGGACAGTGAATGTACCAGGACAAAGGTGTACTTTGTAGTATTTTGACAGTGAGGACAGTCTCACTGATTCATTCCAGTGGTGCCTTCACTGCTCTTAGAAATGGCACCCAAGGCTCAGCATCCCTGAGAAGTTCTCTTTCTAGTCTTCTGTTGGGAGGATTATGGTTGTTTATTACCAAAAGGAAGAGACTCCATCCCTGGAACATCATTGTGTTTCCCCCTAGTGGTTCCTTCTTTCATGCAAGTTGGTAGTCCAAGCACCTGCAAAGATAGAGAGCTAGGATTTAACTAGCTCCCCAAACAAGCTGATGAGCTAGCTCTCTTGTGCCTGCCTTTTGGTGGCTGTTTGTTGAGTATCTGTGTCTGCAAGAGGATTTCGTTTGGGACTTGCTTTCATTGTAACTTGGAAATGAGGTTGTGTAGAAACAGCTACCCCTCACCATCCCTCATGTTTTTCCAGCAGGTATTACTGTAATTCCGCAACAAGAGTCAAGGCTATTCTTAATCAAATTGAATCAGGTCTGTTTTCAAGAGCTACCTTACAAGCAAGGAGGATCAATCATCAGAGAAAACATTTTCTCTTAGACTGAGGGCAGCTAACCAACATGTGAGCAGCGCTTGCCACAACAGCATCATGTATCTGGATGGCTGGAGAGTGTATTCCGAGGATGGAAGTGTGATGGGGATGGTAGATACATACAGAGAGTGGATAAAATGGGATCAGGATGGAACCCAATGCCTTTTCACGTGGTTTGTTGGAAAATTGGCTATAGCCACCCACTGACCACACAGAGGAATGGCATTTAGAGACAGACCAAGTTTTTTTCACACACTCTCTGGGGCCATCCATGAGTCACAGGACCTGGGTTTTAGGTAGTTCCAGATTTTATAAATAGTAGCTATGGACAGAAACTCAAAGCTAATCTTTATTACTGTACATTTCACAAAGCCCCTCTGGTTATCTTAGCTGCCTCCACCTGGAGATGGGATTCTGTGTCAGTTCCCAGTGTGAACACAAAGGCCACCACTGCATTCTTTAGATAGAGCCCATGTGTTCACAGTGCATTATCTCTGGTGAAACTTCCAGAATAGATTCAGTGCTAAAGGGCAAGGATTAATAGCAATGATACTAGCAGATACTCAGTGGGCCAGACAAGACAAATGATGAACCAGTTTTTATGTGTAAATGGTACAAATGTGTTTATTAAGAAAACTACCCACTGGGCCTCAGTAAAAAGGTCCATTTGATTGGTGTGATCATGAGAATTCAGAAGCCGCTCTGTTCACACTACTTTTTCATCACTTAGACTGAAATGTAATTGTTTGTGGAGGAATCAGATGTTCTTGTTTCTTTTGCCACCTCTTTGCATTGAAGATATGCTAAGTAGGCAGAACATCTTTGCCACCCTTTTCATGGTTATAAGATTCTTACTGGGATTTCAAGGTTGGGGTGATGCAGGGCGTAGATTCAGGGTAGATTTTAGGAGGGAGGGAAATCTGACATGAGGGAAAAAAATTAGGTTTGGAACAGTATGAAAGAGAAAAGCGACAGGGGCCTGGATGCGAGAGGAAGTAAGGAGACTGTTCCCGTGTAGCCTCGCCCCGCAGCATCGCCTGGACAGCTTTCAGAGGTACCAGGCCCAGTTGCTTTAATTGCACACATCTGCTCTTTCCCTGCGCACATAACCCTGCTCCTCGTGTTTAAATTGATCTTGCTTTGGACTGGTGCTTTACTTCTATTAACACGAAATGGCAGTCAGCCACTGTGTGGCATGGCCGGGTCAGCATTGGACAGTATGTCCCCAGTGATCCCCTGGAGGTTATGATGGAGTTCTGTGGTGGAGTGGGCTCTACCATTGAGGTTTGTGTGAGTATAGCACTGTGTTTGCACAATGATAAAATCTCCTAAGGATGCATTTCTCAGAACGTACCCTTGTGGTTAAGTGATGCGTGGTGGTACACGTGTACAAATGTCCTGGTGTGTTGGTGAAAGAGGTAGTTGTTTTATTTACTTTTTTCTTTCTCCCAGATATATAGTTCTTTGTTCTGTGCATGTGAAATTAACTTTTAAAGGACAGTGAAGTAATTATGTGGCATATGTACTAATTACCCACATGGTCAGGACGAGATTTTGGGGTAAGAATAACCCAGCATCAACAGGCTGCTACTTTATCCTGGGAACCAGGAAGTTGCATGTTGTAAACAAAGTAAAGGACTCGGCCCCTGAGGAGAACACGTTCAAGAATTCAGCATCCAGGGCTACAAGAGATGGCCTCTAGTGGGGGTGGGCAAACTCTTGGCCACATTTGGTCTACATATTTTTTTTAATCTTTATTCAAATTAATATGAGGGTACAATATTTAGATTACATTATTTTCACTTCCAGGGCAAAGTTCCATTTGTAGAAGAGCCTCTCACCCAGGGAGTGTGTTATACACCTTCACAATGTACACAATGTGAGATCCTGCCTCCTGCCCTCCCGCTTCCTTCTACCCCCGAACTGGACTATAATAGTGTTTTATTGTTCTTAAGAACATGTAATTGTTTATATATTGATTTCATATTAGTATGTAGTACATTAGATATTCATCTTTCTATTCTTGGAACACTTTACTAAGAAGAATGTATTTTAACTCCATCCAGGTAAATGTAAAAGATGTAAAATCTCCAGCTTTTTTATTGGCTGCATCCATTCATGGGTTGATGGGCACTTAGGTGGCTCCACGACTTGGCTATTATGAATTGAGCCGCGATAAACATTCGAGTGCAAATGTCTTTGTAGTATAATGATTTATGTTCTTCTGGGTAGATACCTAGTAATGGGATTGCAGAGTCAAATGGAAAGTCTACATTTAGATCTTCGAGGATTCTCCATATTTCTTTCCAAAAGGGCTATATTAGTTTTCAATCCCACCAAGAGTGCATAGTGTTCCCGTCTCTTCACACCTTCACCAGCATCTGCAGCTTTGGGAACTTGTGATGTGAGATGTTCTCACTGGTGTC
>CAUYQV010189160.1:81-37256 GCA_963574575.1 Galagoides demidoff
AACCCGGCCACCCCCGAACTCCTTGGTTCCCGGGGAGGAAACGGGCCTCAGACAAGGGTAACCGGTCCTCCGGGGGCCCCCCCCCCCCCCCCCCCCCCCCCCCCCCCCGCCCCCCCGCCGCGGCCCGGGGGGGGGGGGGGGGCCCCCTGGGCTCAGAAACTGCTGAGCCAGAATTCCAGCTCCTTGTCATCCTTCATGCTCCAGGCACATAATGAGCCAATAAGCTGGGCCTTAGAGGGGAAATAAAGATGGAAGAGAAACAGTTGAATATTGTCATTAAACAGGGTGTCAGTAATGTTTCTTATTTTGTGAAGAAAGGGTTTCAGGTTGTTTCTCCCTCCTGCACTTTGCTTCCTGGCAAATGCAGCTCTAGAAATATAAATGGGACAGCTTCTCTGTGGGCCTGCTTTGCTTTAAAGCAACAATTAGTGCATAGTATCTCCCAGCATGGTGCATGGACATACACCATAGCCACTGGGAAGATTGCAGAACTCCTCCTGGATCTCCTGATGTAAAGTGAAGCCCAGAGAAGGGGCTCTCTGCTGTTTAGCGGGATTGGAGGTCTCTTTGTCTTTAAGAGCTGGAAGGTCCTGTGAGATAGGGACTGCAGCTACATCTCATCTTTAAGCTTTACCAGAGTCTTGCTCTAATGAGATTGAAATTATTGGCCTGGGATCTGAGCAGAGGGGTGAGGGCAGATGGCACACGGGTCCCTCTGTGCAGGACTGGATGCCCCCCAGCACAATGCGTCTTGCCTTTTGCCAGCCTTCCAAGCTGTCTGTGACTAGGTTGGACACATTCCAGTGGTAACAGACAATGATTTTTATTTAGATGTTTGATTGTTCTTATTAATCAAATAGAATAAGAACAGAAGGTTTGTTCAAAACAAACAATGTATTTACAGATAGCTTTGTGTGGTGGATGCACATTTCATGTCTCTGAAGTTGCTAGTTATTTCTCTCACAGGATGCAAACCCAGCACCTGGGGCAGAAAATGGGACGAAGCGGTAAAATGGCCGGATAACTGGGATGAACTTGGAATTAACGCAATAATGACCAAGTTTTGTGGTTTTTTTTTTTTTTCACTTTAGCAATGGGAGTGGGGGATGGGGAATGCACAGTTAGGATGATCAACTCTGAGAACTGTAAGGAGCAACAGGTAGACTCTCTTCTCACCCCCAGCTGCCCATTCACACCTACTTCACCTGTGCCCCGACTGGCTTTCCAGTCCTAACAACCCTGTAAATAAGCGAATGAGGATAGTCAGGGGTTTTCTACACCTTCTAGGATGAAGATAATGTGTCAGAAGAACAATATTCTTTATCATCAACTACATAAAGAGATAAAAAAGAGATAGAGAAGTGGGATTAACCACAGAGATGAGAGGATGGGAAGAGGTGAGCAGGCCCAGGCCACCGTGATGGTCATGGGGAGGCGCCTGCTCTGCTATTTTTCCGGAAGGCTAACACATTTTCCTAAGAAACTGCAAAATATTTACAGACACTTGACAGTTCTCTAGGTAGCACAGTTGGAAGGCGGACACTCCGGCTCTCCAGAAGGCCCTGTGATTGAGGCTTTGTCTATTCTGCACAGCGGGGGAACTAATCAGGGAAGCTGCTGGTTGCCTGACCACACTGGCTAACGATGGTCTCCACAGAGCCTCCCTGGAAACTGGAGATGAGATATCATACAATTTCATATGAAATTGCACTTTTAATGAAAGCAAAAGGAAAAAATACTCTAGTGCCAGTCTCATAGTTGTGCCACAGTGGAAATTCCTACCCAAGTGTGCAATCATTCTTCCCCTTTACTCTTCAGACCATTATCTATCACAGTTTAGTTTTTATTTTATTAAAGTTACACAAGTTACAGAATATTAATGAGACTTTTCTTAGTCTCACTTCGGATGTCAATGTTGACAGCAATGACTGATGAGACGCCCACATTCTAACGAGAGAAGACAGACATCCATGCCGGACTTTGAAGACACAGTGAAAACCCAATATTGTGACCTTTGCACCATCATCTACCTCCTACCAAGTACAAGGGGCAGCACACATAAAGAAGGGACATTTCGGTCAGAGAACTACTTAATCCAGTGCTCTAATCTCCTCCCTTCACTCTCTCCTCTATCTCAAAACATATGGAGGGTTCCTTGGCATCTACGTCATCAAGGAAGTAAGACTTAGTGAGAGAATTCATGGAGAAAACTGACCCCTCCTGGAGTCTGTGATGCCCGAGTTTGAAGAACGGCGTAGTAGTATCACATTTGTCCAGAGTGAACCAAAGTGTGGGAGCCCCAGGGAAGCTGCATAAGAGGGAAACAGACACATTGCTACCTTTCCATAATGAAGACAAAGGTTCTTGCCCACAGTTGAAATTCAAAATGAAATATATTTGATGTATTTAATTCTATCATGGCAGATTAAACACATCCCATTTTCTACATGCTGCTGGTGCCCAGGGAAGGACTGAGGAATGGAAGATGAGATCAAACACACCTCCTTATAAACATTCCTCAGCCAGCCACTTGGGATGCGCACATAATTGCCAGAGAATCTTTCCTCATAAGGTTTAGAGACTGTTGAAAAGGTGTTAAAGCAATTTTCAATGGGGCTGTGGTTTTTATTTGCAGTGCAAATAGGAAAGGACTTTTGATTCCAAACCTTTCCAAAGCAGAAGCAAGACAAATTTTCAGGGTAGGAAAGATAAAGAAAAATAGAATCTACATTTGCCTTTGAAGAATCCAGCCCCAGCTGTCAAGGAAGGCAAAATAACAGAACAAACAGATCTCTGTGAGAGGATAAGCACCTTTTCGATCCTAGGAGCTTTGTCATTTTTCAAACCTAGCACATTTTTCATAGTTTGCCACAGTGATCTTCAAGTGGATAAATGGATATAGTCAGAAGCAAGTTAATTCCCATCCAGTTCCTTTTTTTAAGGATAACAGATATCTTCAAAGAGAAGTGGCACATAGCAATGGTAGATGAAGAAAATAAAAGTAGAGCTAGAAAATGAACGGATTCAGAAACCAATTAAAATAAAGCACAGCTTTAAAAGACTCCTTAAATTATTCAGAGGTCACATTCTTAGAAATGCGATGGTTTCTCAGCCATTCCTTCCTAAATGTTTTGTTTCTGTTTTTGTTTCCAGAAATAACGGGTTTAATTAAGTGTGCAAGGCACACTCAAGCGATCCAGATTAAAGCACACAGGGATTTCAAAGTCACTTAGAAGATTTTAGGAAAGATTTTGATTTGCTGGGTTCAGATACTAATGGAGAAATCTGTTCTTCAGGGGGAAAGCAGGCATGAGCTGTGTATGGCTCTGTTCCTGCTGTCAAACTCAGTTACTACATTATTGAAAAAAAACAGTTTTGAAAGTAGCAAACATTAAGGAAACTGACAAGTAAATTAAGTTTCATTAAACTCCTTATATATGTCAGGTTAGTTTCATATACATTATTCAGATTAAATCTTAAGACAACCCAAAGTGAATGGATATCACTGCTCCACTCTTTCATAGGTACATGAGCAAGACTTTGAGGAGCCAGTGTTGATTCCAACCCGGGATATCGATGGCAGATCCAACTCCCATTACATGGCTTTGTTTCTCTTTGCTAATGAAGATGTGTGAATTTGCTGCCCCTATCAGGAGCTCAAAGTGTCTAATAATGCATAACAAAAGTTCTACTGATTTAATCTAGAAAAATCACATCCTTGAACAACCCAGTTAGAAAACTTTTGCATGTTCAAGATTGTAAAGCAACATCAATCATTTACCAGGTTTCAATAAGAAATGTTGACACTATGATTTACTGAACTTGAATATAAATGCAAGCTTCAAGAACACATGACGTGACCTTAAGAATTATTTTTGTGTGAGAGAGAAAGAAAGAGAGAGAGAGAGAATGAACATACTGCAAAATAAATCAAAGCCATTGGACCTACCCATTGCCTTGAAACATTGCCATTTATTTGGTTTTACAAATTTGAAAGTAAACTAAATAAAAATCTTCAGCTTTAAAAGGTGTAAATGCATTGCACTTTTTACGACCAGAACAGACATTTTCTATAAGCCACAAGGAAAGATAATGGGTGTAGCTAAGCACAGACTCCAAGTAGGCTGGATCCGCCTGTGTTTTACTGGCAGGGCAGAACAGCGCCCTAGTGACTCCAGATGGTGAGCCCTGGAGTGGGAGTCAGGACACGTGGACACTAGTCCTGACATTACTGTTGAGTAAGCCCAGGAGGGTTTCCAACGAAATCACCTGCTGTGGCTTCAGTTTCCCAGATGTTATATGTAAAGGGACTTTAACATATTTCCACACATATGAACATTTAGTAAGCACACACACAATACTTGTTAAGTGAATTTATAAAATATGGAGTTGGGTTCAGCTTTCTCTAAAGTATTATAATGTTTTAACTTTTTATTTATTGAACATGTCCAGGTAATGGTTTCTTCCTGAAGTTATTCCTAATAAAGTATAAAGATAGGGGTGTTTTCTGAGGTCTCTGCCCAAAACAGAGAGCATGTGAAACTCTTCCAGCTGGGCAAGGATGACCAGAAATGGGATACAAAATCTGAAGACAATGGAGGACAGACTTACAAATAAACTACCTTAGTCCCCTAGGTCTTCCCATTAAGAGTATGTTATATTTTAGAAGGATACTGGGCCAGGAGTCAATGGATAAATGGATTTTTCTATTTTATTTTATCAGTTTTAGCACTAAATAGCTCAATACCTTGGGCTGTCATTTATTCTGTCTGGTTCTTGGTTTCTTCATATTTAAAGTGAACTGTAGCATTGTGCTATGAAGGTAAATAAGGGTTGGGTCACAACCTCCAACAGTCAAAGTTGAGCTGGGCAAAGTCCACATAATGAAAAACGCACCCTGTTCAACCGAGCAGAAAGACTGATACCCAAGTACATCAATAAAGCACATAGAAGTAGATTTTGTAATACTTTAATATTCATCTGTAAAATGAGGGTATACGTATCTGAAAAAATATCAAGAGTTTTTTGAAATTAAAAAATCTTTCATCCTTTAAATTATCTTCTTAGTCTATATTCATTTGTATAAAAAACAAGGATTGAGAATACCTGCATTTCAGGAAGCTGGGTAAAAAGAAAATAAAGATGAGTGTCAGATCTAATCTATATTTTAAAACCAGTAGGTACTGGCATTAAAGATGATTTCTAAAATACATTATTACATTAACAAAACTTCTAGGTCATTATGCAGTCATAGTATGTTTTTTCTTTTTAATATGTGAGATGTATGTGTGTGTGTGCGTGTTTGAAAATATATTGAAAAATATTCTAGAAATGTGTCTCTGCTGGGAAAGCTATTAGTATCAGATATTTGGGTGAGGAAGTTATGTACAGGCATTTCCATATTTACTATATTTTCTTTCTATTGTCTGAACTGTACTAGGTGAGAATGTGTGCATGCATGACATTGTGATTTGAAAATAATTTTAGACACACAAGTAAAGAAAGAAAGATGGAAGGAAAGGAAACATGGATTACAGAGAGAAATAGCCCTGGGATTTACACTTGCTCTACTACTTATTAGCTGTGTATATTTGAACAAGTTAATTAACTTTTCTCACCCAAGTTTTCTTATGTATGGAACTAAGATAAAAATAGGTACTTTACAACCTGTTATAAGGATCAAAGACGGTGCATGTGAAGCACCTGGCACATATTCAAATCTCAATAAATTGTAATTGTTACATGAAGAATATACATGAGATCAGCTTAGTTGCATTTTATGGATAAATTAAATGGATTCCATTATTACCTGATACCACTTTTATTTTTCCTTTCCATCTCCCCAGTTAAAAAATGAATTAGAGAACTGGAAAGAAGACTAAAAGAGGCGATGACACCCTTTTCCCCGCAGCTGCAAAGCCTTCCCTGGCAGCTCTCTCCTGGTACTGCATGATATTTTAGAAAGAGCAGGTAGCAGCTTTCAGGGTATTTGCCCCTGAGAAGCCTATGATGCAGACGGCAGCAGATGGAAGAAGTAATGAGAGGATGTATATAGACATTAGAGCGTCTAGGATGCTTCCTAGAGGCAGATTCCAACATCCCACTGCACAGTCCTCTCCCTCCTGCTCATGGCTCTGCCTTCTTTTCTCCTTCCCCTCGGAGATGAACTTGGCATGAAAGGAGAGAGGCTGCAACTTGAGGCAGCTGGGTCTGCAATGAGTCTTGGCCAAACCATCAAGATCAAACCATATAAAATCCCTTTGCATCTTCGAGGCAGTCCTGGCAGGGAAAGCAAAGGCAGTACACCCGGCCAAAGGCAAACTGGAGAGGAGGGACCTGCCTCCTTCAGCATGTCCTCACTGAGACTTGGAAGAAAGATGGGAGTGTTGGGAGCAGGACATGAGTGTGGCTGAAATGCCAAGGCCCGTGTAATACACAGGGGCAAACAGTTATTTTTACTTTGAGTTTTTAAAAACCAGTAAATAAAAATGATTCAGAGACCCTCTACATAAGAAAGGAACATGATCCAGGTACACATGCTGACACTTCTTCCTGTTTAGAATTAAGAAGTATTTTTTTAGTCAAGTCTCTTATAATTTCTTTTTTAGTGAGGATCAGCCCTAGCTCATAAAGTAGTGAAAAAGCCGTGGTTCCTCTAGACAGATGGAACCCCCCTATGCAGGGGGGTTGGCTGTGCAGCAGAATGTGGATGGACTGGGTCTCACTCTCTTTGCTCCCTGGGTCTGGTTCTCTTGCGTAGTAAAAGACGGGCACATTTGTGTGTAGCAACCCTACTCTTATATATCCCGAGTGCCAGTCAACCTAGAACACATGCACTGTCATCCTTCTTCTGTTTATTTTTGTGTTAACTCTCTTTGGCCATTTTCTCAAAGCCCACTAATGGCCTTGAGAAAATACTAATGGTCCACTCATTTATCCTCTGAACAAACCTATGAGTTAGGTACTATTATCATCCACTTCTTCCAAATGGGTACAACCAAGCTCTCAGAACCACTCCAGTTATTTACTGAGGGTCACACAGAAAGTGACAAAGCCTAGATTTGGACCCAGTTTGCATAGATGAGGATCCCAATTCTTTAGCCCCTTTGTAATGACAAGGTGTGATTAACCTTCAAGTTATTTAAAGTAAATGATAAAATTTCAGTATGTTTCTAAATTATTCAGTTATAAAAATGCAAAATCCATGAATAAGTCTTTTGCATTGCAAAATAAAGGTCATTGTTGGAAGTAATAATGATACATAGATATTTTATAGGTTGTAAAGGGAATTAATATGTTGTGTCTCCATGATGGAAAGTGATTGCAATTTATACCAGCCCCCAATGAAGAATTTTAATAATTTTCTCTGTCATCATCTGAGAAGCTCAGTTGAATTGATCTTTAGTTTGAGTTAAGATCAACATCTGTATGTCAACATCTTGGCCCTTTGCCTTAAGATAGAAATAAATCCTCCATGTAACCTGCTCATTAACTCTAGATTCAGAAAGGACATGAGATTGTAAATTGAGCTGCTTCAATTGAAGAAAAATCTTCTCTGTACCTTAACTCTTCATCAAAACTAATTCTTCCACTGAATTATTAAATAAACTATTGGGATATGAAAAAAAGAACTTCAGAAATTTTTTTAAAAGCCTAATTTCCAACCAAAGATCAAAGAAGCTCACTCAGCCCAAGAATAGCCAGATTGCTGAAACTGTGCTTTAAAGCAATTCTCCATCTGGTCTGCTACTGAAAGATAAGCAAATTAATCATGTGAAAGTGTGAGTGAACAGAAAGTATAAAGCTATCAACGAGCAAACATGCAAAAAAAAAAAAAAAAAGAAAAAAACACTGTCAATACAAAATAAAAAAACAAACAAGAAAAAACTGAGAACTATAAGCAGCTCTATACCCTAAAATACATTTTTAACAGGTAATAGAAATTTTTAGAAGAAAAATGTTACATTTTCTCGTGGCAATACAGAGTGATG
The DNA here is from genome assembly GCA_963574575.1 of Galagoides demidoff. Classification (NCBI taxonomy): domain Eukaryota; kingdom Metazoa; phylum Chordata; class Mammalia; order Primates; family Galagidae; genus Galagoides; species Galagoides demidoff. Next base: position 8,073 of record CAUYQV010189160.1, read on the forward strand.
ATAGATGTGGTAATCACCACTGCTGTTTGCCCAGTATTTCTAATTTTCCACCCTCCTGTGGGTGTAGATAGGATCACACTTTCCATCTTGTGTAGCTGAATGGAGCCACATGACTAATTTGTACCAATGATTTCTGCTCAGAAATGGATAGGTGTTTCAGGCTGAGCATTTAATGACAATGACAGTCTTTGAACAGATTACATTTTACTCTAGCGAAGAACTGGCAACCATGTTGGGGAATCCAGGTTGATTCACTATTCTGAGTGTCCGTGTGGCTACAAAGAACTGAGCCCTACTGCCAAGCAAAGATAGTCATGTAAAGTAGGCAACAATATATTTTGTCATTTTAAACAGCTGAGGTTTTGATGTTTGTTACCGCAGTATAATCTAGTCTATGCTTATTAATTAAAAAAACATTTAAACCAGATCAAAAAATGTTTCAAATAGAAACTTGAACAACTGAGGCCATTATTAAATTCAGTAGTTAGCAGAAATATGATACAAAAACTTAATAAACTCAATAGAGTACATTAAAATGCAAAACTAAAGAACAAATATAGAAGATAAAAAAATGGAAAAATAATTCATGAAAATAAGAATAACTAGTAAAGTTTTCACAAATATCAAAAAATAATAGGAGATTTTTATAAGTTAGAATTCTCCAGAAAAACAGAACCAATAAGATACAGATTATACACAATCACACATATATCTTTATATGCAGAATAAAATTTATTACTGGTTTGCACAATTACAGAGGATGAGAAGGTCATAATCTGCTATCTGCAAGATGGAGATCCAGAAAAGCTGGTAGTGAAAATTTTAGTCCAAATTCGAAGGCCCAGAACCAAGGGCACTGATGGTGTAAATCCCAGGCCACAGGCATAGCATAGATGTCTCAGTGTAAGCAGTCAGCCTGGGAAAGCCGATTCAGACTTCCTCACTTGCATATTCTATTTAAGTCTTCAATGGGATAGATGCTACCCATTCACACCAGGGAGATGCTAATCTCTTCTGGAAGGGCTGTAGAAGATACACTTGGAAATATATTTAAACAGCTATTTGGGCACCCTGAGGCCCAGGCAAGTTGACACATAACATTAACCATCACAAAAATATTATTAAAGTAATTAGTAAAGCAAAATTGAAGAATTTGAAAAAAAAAAAAAAAGGCTTCTCATCTACCAAGGCAAATGATTAAACACAGAAAACAAGAATACAGCTAACTAGAGTCAGACATTAGTACACGTACAAAAGGAAACAAAAATCTAAAATTGGGCAAATTTATTCAGTAAAATATAGATAGATTAAAATATTTTAAATAATCTAAGAGTTCCAAAATGGGGTGATAGTTAAAATAATTATCATGTTTCTACTTCATATAATTTCAATGCACCCATTAAAATTACTATTTCGAAGATTAGCTTAAAAACAGGGTGAAATGTGTACCATACAATGTAAAATTTAAAAAATGGAATCCAGAGACTTGTTTCCCTAGAAACACAACTTAATATAATTTTTGCATTTTAAATAGATAAACTAGTGCAAGGCTGAAAAAATTAATTGTTTTGCTAGTGCTGTGGAATTGGAGATTATTATCATAATATTTATAATAACATTAAACTATAGTTGGCATTTAAATTAATGCATCAAGACTCCAGAGCATAAAAAGGGACCTTTTTACTTTCCAAAGGCTTGATTTGGGTAGACTAATTTTATGCCTGAGCACTCATCCTTAAGTAATATCAAAAAGCCTAAAATTTCATAAGAAATTATTACCAACTTTCCTCCCTAGGAAGCTTATATACCATGGCTATTACATGTATCATTTATTCTGAATTAGAAAAATATCAATATGTAAGATTTTATTATAAAATTAGACACTTTTAAAGAATAGTCATTCAGACGGAAACCATTTTAATTATTTTTGTAGTATTTCTGCTACCAAGTGATTATAATTAGTCCAATATATGTTTTTCTTTTTCTTTAATTACAGGGTGGACTAAGTGCTCTTTAGCAAAATTGTTAGTTTTTGTTGTTTATGGTGACACACATTCTACCACTGTCTTTGCCCTATGTCAGAATTGTTGTTTATTGAAGACTAAAACTTATTATTGATTCAAGCTGAGGTCCCAGAAGCTTCAAAAGCTGGATGAAGATAACACTTGTAAGATCTTTAGATATTGAGGCCATATACAATTTCTGCACTTGCTTTCGGCCTTAGCTGAAGTCGTATACTTACAGATGCACTAAGGTATAAGTTACAATATCTGTTATTGATAAGATCTTTACCGGATACTGAGTACACAAATCCAGTACTGGCTAGATACAAAAATAAATATGTTGTGGTCTAGATTGCTAAGACTGTTGGCTATACCTCAAAATAGATCACTGTCTTCAAAAATGTTAGGCTAAGTGGCTCCTCAATTCATGACATCATGTCATGTACTTTCAACATAATTGTACTTTCATTTAAAGAATTGTGAATAAATATAAAAATTATGAAGAGAATGTACTAAATTTGAAATATGGATATTGCTGGGAAGTGGCTTTTACTTTCTTTTTCACTCATTTTACCAATTTTCTGTAATACCTATAAAAACATGAATTACTTCTGCAATTAAAAAATTAAATATTGCCTATGCAAAAAGTAAACTTAAAAAAAAATAAAGTTGGCTGGGCTCAGTGGCTCACGCCTGTAGTGCTAGCGCTTGGGAAGCCATGGTTGATGGATTGCCTGAGCTCACAGGTTCAACACCAGCCTGGGTCAAAGCGAAATCCCCACCTCTAAAAATAGCTGGGCATTATGGTGGGTGCCTATAGTCCTGGGTACTCAGGAGGCTGAGACAAGAGGATCACTTGAGCCCAACAGTCTGAGGCTGCTGTGAGCTCTGATGCCACAGCACTCTACCAAGGGCAACAAAGGGAGACTCTGTCTCAAAAAAAAAAATAAATAAATAAAAACAAAATAAAAATAAAATAAATTAATGTCAGTCTTATTTTTAAGAACTGAAGTATAAAATAGGTGTGTAAATATATATATTCATGCACTGTATATATTATATATAATCTAGTTTTCATTCCAGAATATGGAAGTAGTCTTTCTAAATAAATCAATCTTACATATAAAATACTTTTTTTAGTTCCAATGCTCCCCTCCAACCATCTAGTTGCATAAAATGTTTGGTATTTCGTTACATCAAAAGCATTCTAGTGAGCAAAATCATATTTGTGGAGTCCCTCACCAAATTCTGTCTTAGCAAGGCTGATTTCTTTCAGGTAGGCTGTGCAAACACACTTTCCCAGCTCTCACCTCCTGCAGTCACCGTCAAGGCCTGAGCACTGAGTATGACCTCTTTCCCTCGTGAATATGAAAAATTCATTTCAGATCACACTGTCATTTTCAGTGATTTTAATGAATTATGAAAGTCTGATCTTATAAGACTCCTCCATCCATATCTTCCCCAGTTCCCCACACTTAGCATTTCCCATTGCCTCTGGGCCTGAAGTTTCATTCATTTGAAAACTATTCTTGGAAAGATCGCCCCTCCCCCAGCTGTTAATCTGTCATTAATGGACCATAAGTCATTCAGATATACTGCACTATTATGCAACCTCAACAGAGTGGAAAAACTCATTTGCTTCACTGTCAATGTAAAAACTTTTATCTTCTTTGACAGTTTTATTTAGAAAACCTCAGCTTTATTTTAATTTGATTCTAATGATGGCTTTCAGAAAATGATTTGAGTAAGTAAAAGTTTAGTGCAATGACAGCTGTCATGATTTCTGTGGTGGTTTGTCTCAAGAAGTATTTATTGAAAAGACGTATTTCAAACACAGAGCATCATTTTTGGCACGGTGGATTGAAGTTAATTATTCAGAGCTGGTAATGTGGTAGTATTTACACAGTGGGGAATTTAAACAAAGAAGGCCCATTTGTTTTATCTTTTATCTCTTCCCTCCTAGCACTTCCTTCAGCAAAACTTAGATTCACTGAAATTCTCATGGCATTTGAATTTACAGTAATTGTTGCTGATTGTTCTTACACGAGGTAAAATGGCCATTACATATTCTAATAATAGACATAATGACCTGCAATGAATTCAGGATGCAGTGGACTAATGAAATAGCTTTATTTTTGTTTCATTCACTGTGAACTGCTGTGTTGAAGCCAAAGGTAGAGGTAACCTTAACAATCTGAAGCTGCTTTATTTTGGAAATACATTAACCAAGTTAAGCATAATTATGGTTCTCAGTAAATTTTCAAACTCATGTTCATTAAGTGGGAAAATATTAACTCCATCTGACTTCACAAGTCTGTAATGAAGTTATCCTTAGTTGGTAGTGGTTAATACCCAGAGACCAAAGGCTTCATTCTGAAAGGCATTTTATTTGGATATAAAAGCTTATATTTATATAAGCTTTTCACAAAGCCCAAATAATGGACTAACCAAACAATGGCAGTCCACTTAGTTTTCAATAATTTTGCTGTAGAATATTATGCCTCATGGAAATAGGGCATAATATTGAGAGCTGAGAAAGCCAAGCTATGACATCAGCACATTTTCAGTCTTAAGAGATCTATATATAAGCAATCTGGAAAACCCATCACTGCACAAGTGCTAAATTAATAGCACTTTAAATGATTTTAAGACTGTAATGTGCTTTCAGAGGAACAGCTAGTTAAGGCTAGCTCAGGAATAAACCTTTAATATAAAATTGGTGGCAGATTTTTTTTTCTATCAAGGCTTCTTTTATTTCAGAATTATCAAGATAAAAATGGGTAACAAGTAAAATAGAAGTCAAAGAGGAATAGTTCTTTGGCTCGTTTTATTTAGTTCTTTGGCTAGATGTGGGGAGAGGGGAGCGATGGCTGCCTTGGAACCCTGGAAGGGAAAGCCTCAGAGAGGAATATCCTCAGCTATCACACAAAGATTCGTTTCAGACAGTTGACTTGCATCAGTACATTCTGTCTGGTGAAGCTGACATATCCCAATAATGGATGACATTGAACATAATGTTCTGAATTTTGCTATTTTGTTATTAGGAATGAAGTGAAAGGGGGGAAAGGCTCTTTTCTTCTTTTTTTTTTCCCAGATTGTATCTTTATGCTAAATTTCTTAGCCTTCACTGAGGAAAAAACACATTAGTGAGAGGATTATGTTTCCCGTCTACTCTAATTATTTTAAACTGAAGTTCAAACCAAACACTGAAGCTTTTCTAAATCTGAAAATGTTTCCAATAGAAAGATCTAAAGAGCCCGGTAGTACATAAGCTGTGTCTGTATAATTTAGGCAGGATGGTAAACACAGCTTCAAGAAATGTTAAGCCACGCTTTCTAGGCAGCATTAGCTCTTATCCTCACTAGATGAAATCTTATAATACCTTGTTGAATTGTTCCAGTGTATTTAAACAAAGAACCCATACTGATTTGCCAAATGATAAAAAGGACATTGTTTTCAAAGCAGTTAAGAAAAGATAATTTACTTCTCAGTAGAAATTTGTACATTGGGCTACCGTCTAATTCTTGTAGCTATGCATTTGGTTAGTTAACACAAGTCGAGTTTACTTAGCAAACATCTAATGGACCAGGCGGCATTCTGTCCTAGTAATCCTGCAAAAGAGGTTCTCTGATGTCTGCAATAACTTGTATGCTCTTTTTTTGTTGTTGTTCAGCTGCTTGCATTTAATCTTTTTCTGTCTATTTGACCTGGGTGTCGGTAATTTATCATTGTATGAAATGTCCCTCCTACACGGGAGAAAGGGCTCTGCAAAGTCATTCCTCTGGACCTCATTAGCAGATGTCTGAGAGGATGAGCGCAGGGAGAGTCATTCCTTCTCCATGCCCAAGCACGTGATGTTACCCAGCTGGTCCACCCAGACATCACAGCAGACACACCAGTTCGCCAGCTGGACGTTTCCAGGGCCAGAGCCAGCAGACACAGCCGTGAGAAGTACTTGTTACCCATCCAGTTCTTTGGGACCAATTTTGTATTTAAATGCACAGCAATCTCAAGCAATCATACTATTTTGATTCCAGCTGGGGGATAGTTTTTAATGTTACTCAAGGGTTCTAAGAGTATGCTTAATTACTCACAGAGTTTTCAGATCCATTTGCCTCTGTGAGTTCTCAGAGTTTGTTTTCAATTAAGTAGAACCTCTGTAAGTTGACCACCCAAGGGGCTGTAACAAACTGGTCAACATAAGGAAGTGCTTAACATAAGGAACAAGGCCTACTGTGCTGAAACATACATGTGGTGCATGTCTGGTCTGTGACTATTAGGTCAGTTTAAGGAGGTGGTCAGTGTAGGAGGCACTCAATTGTGGCAGGTCTACCATGGTTTAGAGAGTGAAAAAAATCTCGTTTGGAAATTATGTAGGAACTATTAAGCTGTTCACTACCAATATATTTATTATTTAAAATCACAGAATAAAAGTGTTTGTCAGAAAAAAAGGTATCTTTAAATGAACGTTATTTTTAATTTTTAAGTAAGTCTCTTTGAAATAATCTCTTTAAAGTAAGGCAGTCCATTGTAGTCATGATAATTCTCTGCTCTATCCTGAGGGATGTTATCTTTCCCTTTCATAGTTAGACCAAAATGAAGAAATGTAATAAGAATTGTTATAATTTACTTAGCAGTGTGTACATATATGAATATATGTAAATTTTTTAATTCTAATAACAAGTACATGACACAGCTTTTTTTTTTTATTGGCCAGGGCTGGGTTTGAACCTGCCACCTCCAGCATATGGGGTTGGTGCCCTACCCTTTTGAGCCACAGGCACTGCCCTATGACGCAGATCAAGAAACTGAGTCTCAAAGACATATTTGATTTATCGCTTGCCTGACTCTAAAGCTTCAGCTTTTAAACTGTTTACTCTTTATAAATTATGTTTTTTTCCTCTTATTAAGCCATATACACATAGATCATGAATACATTTATGCATTTGTGGGGTACAATATGTTGATTTTTTATACAATTTGGAGTGCTTACATCAAACTAATTAATACAGCTTTCACCTCATTTACTTAATTATTGTGTTAAGACATTTATGTTCTATACTTGATAGATTTGACCTGTACCCTTGCAATACGCTCCACAGGTGTGATCCCACTATTTGCCCTCCCTCCATCAAACCTCCTCCCTCCTCTCCCTGTCCCCTCCACTCTCTCCTTCATCCTGAGCTATAGTTGTGATCTTTCATAGGAAAGTGTGAGTAACTATAAATTGTGAGTAATTATAAATTATTTTATAGGAAAGTGTGAGTAATTATAAATTGGTTTCATAAAAGTACTGAGTACATTGGATACCTTTTCTTCCATTCTTGAGATACTTTGCTAAGAAGAATATGTTCCAAAAAAAAAAAAGAATATGTTCCATCTCCATCCATGTAAACATAAAAGACATAAAGTCCTCATCTTTTTTAAGGCTACATAGTATTCCATGGTGTACATATACCACAATTTATTAATCCATTCATGGGTCGATGGGCACTTGGGCTTCTTCCATGACTTCACAACTATGAATTGAGTTGCAATGAACAATCTGGTGCAAATATCTTTGTTGTAAAGTGATTTTTGGTCTTTTGGATATACACATACTAGAGGAATTGCAGGATCAAATGGCAGGATCAAATACAGAGGAAATATTCCTCTAAATGCCCAACCCACTCCATGTCTTTCTCCCTGAGCTCCCTCCATGCCTTTACACGTATAACCCTTTTGCTTTCCTGATTAAGATCATGGTGCTTGGAGTTTAGCTAAACCTGGGTTGTAATTCCTTTTACAGACTCTGACACAGAGTAAGTTATTTTATTTTTCTTAGCATTGGTTTCTTTTTTTGTTTTTATTAAATCATAACTGTGTACATTGGTACATTTATGGGGTTCAGTGTACTAATTTGATATACAATATGAAATGCTTACATTGAACTAAGTAACACATCCATCACAATTACACTCTTTTCTTAATAGTTTTGAATGTAATGTGCCATTGCATCATGCACATCAGGTGAGGTCCTGCCGAATACTCTCCCTCCACCCATCTTACCCCTCCCCTCCCCTCTCTCTCCTCTTCCCTTCTACTTTCTGGACTCTAGTTATGCTTTACCATTCATATTAATGTGTAGGTGATTATATATTGATTTCATAGTAGTACTGAGTATAATTAGATACTTTTTATTCCATTCTTGAGATACTTTACTAAGAAGAATATGTTACAGCTCCATCTAGGTAAACATAAAAGATATGAAGTTGCCATCATTTTTATGGCTGCCTAGTATTCCATGGTGTACATTTACCAGAATTTGTTAATCCATTCATGGTATTGGGCTATTTCCATGTCTTGGCTATTATGAATTGAGCTGCAATAAACTTTCTGGTGCAAATGTCTTTCTTGTAAAATAATTTTTGATCATCTGGGTGTATACGTAGTAGAGGAATTGCAGGATCAAATGGTAGTTCTACTTTTAGTTCCTTAAGTATTCTCCAAACTTCTTTCCAACTTTTAGCTTGCCCTACCACCAGCAGTGTAGAAGTGTTCTCCTCTCTCCCCATCCATGCCAACATCTGTAGTTTTGGGATTTTGTGGGCTAATTTTATTGGAGTTGGATGATATCTCCAAGTGGTTTTGATTTGCATTTCTCTGACGATTAAAGATGATGAGCATTTTTTCATGTGTTTGTAGGCCATGTGCCTGTCCTCATCAGAGAAGTTTCTGTTCAACTCTCTTGCTCACATAGAATAAGCATTGGTTTCTTGGTCATTAAAATAAGGGACAATAATTCTTGCCTCTGAAAGTTGTTTTAACAGTAAGTTAAGATGATATATGCAAAGCAGGTAGCACAGGGCCTTCATGTGGCGAGGCCTGGGTAATCTGTAGCCAGTTCTGTTTAACTCCTCATAATTTAAATGTTGGCTCATCTTATGACTTAAATCTCACTCTTTTTCTATTGTCACTATTTTTACTGTATCTCCTATGTCTAGTCTGACCTCAAAGTGACATTCCAAGCCTTTGTTTCTCAATGCCAAAAGGGTAGCTCCATGTGGCTGAACAAAGGCATTCAAATTCTATATTCCCAGAACTGAACCCAGTAAATGTGTACCAGTCACTCCCACAGTCCATCATCCATCAAGGGACCAAGTCCTGGCAGTCAGTCTAGACTCCTCACTATCTTCAGGTCCCCTCAGTGGTATGTCTGTCACCTTGTTCACCTCCTAAAGCTCACTTTATCACCACTGCCACAACCTTGGGTCGGATCCAGACTTGTCTGGTCTGTCCTCTTGTTTCTTCCTGACTGGTGCTCCTGCCTGTCCTGATACCTCTTCTATTTATACTCTGGAGAGAGAGAGGGAGATGCTTACACTATTCAGTTCTGTTGCTCCTTTCTATAAGGCCCATGATGGCTGCACAGCAATGTGTCCTGCTGGCCACATGCATTTTATGGTACGCACAGAAGAATTCACTCACAGCCAAGAAGAAAAGGTATTAGAACTTTTCTTCTTGTTTTACAATTATTTGAAAAATATTTTTGTATATGTTTATTATGCATGTATTTAATAATGTACATGATATAGTAGTAAGTTAGTACATATGTGTGATGGTTCATTTTTTGTATCAAATTTAACTTGGCTAATCTTCCCAGATATTTTGTCACATGTGTCTGGATGTAACTGTGGAGGCATTTTTAAGATGAGATTAATATATAAAGCAGTAGACTGACTAAAGGAGATTACCCTTAATAAGTGTGGGGAGGTCCCATCCAACCTGCTGAAGTCTTTTGGAAAAAGACTAACCTCCCATGAAGAGAGAGGATTTTTTCAGTACCCTGCCTTCAGACCCCAAGTCACTGTCTTCCTCCATCATGAGAGCCAATTCCCTAACATCAATCTCTGTCAGTCTTTCCTCTCTATCTCAGTCTGCCTCTCATATATATATATATATGTATATGCACATATATACATCCTATTGGCTCCAAATCTTTGGAGAACCTAATTTATGCATGTTATTTTTCATTATTATTTCAATAATTTAGAGGACAAAAGTGCAGGTTTGTTACACAGATATACTGTATAGTAGTAAGACCTTGGCTTTTAGTACTCAGTGGGTAATATTCTCTCACCCTCCTCCCATTCTCCCATTTTCAGAATCTCTAATGTCTAATATTCCACATGACATGACCATGCATAGTTTAGTTCTTATTTATAAATGAGAACATGTGATATATGTGATACTTGGTTTTCCATTCTTGAGTTACTTTACTTAAGGTAATGGCCTCCAGTTCCATCCAGGTTGCTGCAAAAGATATTATTTCATTTTTTATAGCTTAGTAGTATTCCACAGTGCATTCCATTGTGTATGTGCATGTGAGATGCCATGTGTTTTTATCCACTCACAGTGTTAAACACTTAGGTTGACTTCATATCATTGCTATTGCAAATCATGTTGTGATAAACATCTGAATGCATGTATATTTTTGATACAATGATTTCTTTTCCTTTGGGTAGATACCCAGTAGGGGGTTGCTGGACTGAATGGTACATGTACTTTTAGTTTTTGGAGAAATCTCAATACTGTTTTTCCTAGGGGTTGTACTAATGTACATTCACACCAGCAGTATATAAGCATTTCCTTTCACTGCATCTATTCCAACATGTATTTTTTTTTAACATTTTAATAATGGCCATTCTGAAGTACGATGGTATCTTACTGTGATTTCTGATTATTAGAGGTGTTGGGCACTTTTTCATATGTATTTTGGCCATTTGTATATATTTGTTTGAAATATGTTAGTTTATGTAGTATTCCTAGTTTTTAATGGAGTTATCTGATTTTTCTTGTTAAGTTGTTTGAGTTCCTTTTATATTCTGGATTTTAGCCCTATGTCAGATGCTTAGTTTGTGAAAAAATTTTCTCCCACCTGTTTTTACTCTGTTGATTACATCTTATGCTTTACAGAAGATTTTTAGTCTAATTAATTCCCATTTGTTTATTTTTATTTTTGTTGCATTTACTTTGAGATCTTAGTGACAAATTCTTTGCCTAGGCCAATGCCCAGAGGAGTTTTTCCTGTTTTCTTGTAGAATTTTTATGGTTTCATGTCTCACATTAAGTCTTCTAACTATCTTGAGGTAATTTTTATATATGGGGAGAGATAGGAATTTTGTTTTGTTCTTGTGCATATAGCTATCCAATTTCTCAGCACTTATTCAATTTATCCAATTTCTCAGCACTTATTCACATTTATTCAATAGGATGCCTTATCTCCAGGGTAGGCATGGTCAGATTTGTTTAAAATCAGTTGGTTATAGGTATATGGTTTCATTTCTGGGCTCTCTATTCTGTTCCATTGGTCATATGTCTACTTTTATACCAGTACCACACTGTTTGGCTACTTGTAGTATAATTTAAAGTCAAGTAATATATGACTCCAGATTTAGCCCTTTTGCTTAGAATTGCTTTGCTTATTTGGACTCCTTTTTAATTACTTTATGAAATTTAGAACTTTTTTCCTAATTATGTAAAAAATGATGCTGGAATTTTGATAGGAATTACGTTGAACCTATTAATCACTTTAGGTAGTGTGGTCGTTTTAACAATATCAACTCTTCCAATCCATGACCATGGATGTTCTTCCATTTGCATATGTCATCTGTGATTTCTTTCAGCAGTGTTTTGTGGTTTTTCTTGTGAAGATCTTTCATCTTGAGTAACACCTGTGGCTCAGGTTAAGGTGCCAGCCCCATATGCCAGTGGCAGGTTCAAACCCAGCCCCAGCCAAAAACTGCAAAAAAAAAAAAAAATGTCTTTCATCTTTTTAGTTCTATAAATTCCTAGGTATTTTATGATTTTTTTATAGCTATTATAAATATTGCATTCTTGATTTGGTTCTCAGCTTGATTGGTATTGATGTGTAGAAATGATAATGATTTGTGTATATTGATTTATAATCTGAGACTTCATTGAATTCACTTATCAAGTCTCTAAGAGTCTTTTGGAGTCTTTAGATTTTCTAGGCATAAAATTATATCATCAGTGAATAGGTAATTAAACTTACTCTTTTCAAATTTGAATGACCTTTCTTTATTTTGCCTGATTGCTCTTGTTAGGACTTTAGTACTATGTTGAAAAGTGGTGAAGGTGAAGTTGGCATCTTCTTCTGTTCTAGTTCTTAGGGAAGGTTTTCAGCTTTTTCCTATTCAATATGATATTGGCTATGGTTTATCATGTATGACTTTTATTATTTTCAGATATAATCCTTCTATGCCTAGTTTATGTAGGATTTTTATTATAAAAGGGATCATGGATTTTATTGAATGCTTTATCTGCATCTATTTAGATGATCATATGGTTTTGTTTTTAATTTTTTTTTTATGGTGAATCACATTTATGGGACTTGCATATGTTGACACATTCTTTTATCCTTGGGAGGAAACCCACTTGATTATGGAGAATTATTTTTGGTGTGCTGTTGAATTTGCATGCTAGTATTTTGTTGAAGAATTTTACATATATGTTCATCAGAAGTATTGGTATATCTGTGAGAATTTTTTTCAACATTTCTTCTAGAATTCTTATAGTTTCATGACTTGCGTTTAAGTAAGTCTGTTATCTATCTTGCATTAATTATTGTAAGTGGTGACAGATAGGGCTCTGTTTCCATCTTCCACATACAGCTATGCAACTTTTCCAGCACCATTTATTAAATAGATATTCTTTTCCCCACTGTATGTTGTTGCCTGCTTTGTCAAAGATCAAGATGAAGATGGTTTTATGCCTGGGTTCTCTGCTCTGATCTATTGGTCTATGTTTCTGACTTTGTGTCAGTATTATGCTATTTTGCCTTCTAGTATACAGCATAAAGTCTGGTAAGTGAGGCCTTCTGCTTTGTTCTTTTTGCTTAAGGTTGCTTTAGCTATTTGGGCTCTTCTCTGGTTCCATACAAAATACAGAATTATTTTTTTCTAGATCTGTGAAAAATAACATTCATATCTTAATGGGGATTTCCTTGAGTCTGTAGATCACTTTGGGTAGTATAGACATTTTACCAATGTTGATTCAGCTAATCCATGAATGTGATGTGTTTTTCATTTGTTTTTCATCTTCTGAAATTTCCTTCCTCAGTGTTTTTAGTTCTCTTTGTAGAGGTCTTTCACTTCCTTGTTAAATATATTACTAGTTATTTTCTTTTCCTTGTTGCCATTGTAAAAGATATCGAGTCTTTTCAGAAGAGGAGACACACAAGTTCAAAAAAAGCCAAAGAGTTTACAAATGTACTGTAGAAGTTTGGAGATAGAATTATGGCCAGAATGAAATTATACCAAAGGCAAAAAGCATTCAAGAAACTTTTATATTCAGAGAGCCAAAACACTTCTAAATGCCCAGTGTGCAAGCTGTGTGTGTGGTGGCACAGAGGCACGTACAGCCAGGTAAGTGTCATGAAGGCTCTTCACGCTAAGGAGCTTGGACTTCACAACATAGATCAGCAGTCTCCAAACTCTTTGGACATGCTACCTGTAAGTATCATCAGTAGCATTTCTATACCCTGACAATACTCAAGCTGAGAGTCAACTCAAAGACTCGATATCTTGATACCCTGGTTGTACTTAGGATCTCACTTCTATCTCTACAATGCCCACTATAGACCTAATTTATGTCCATCATCCCATTATTTTGTTAGCATTTATTTTCATTTATCCTTCATTAGACTGCATGATTTCTAAGAAGAGATTGTGTTCTTGTCCACTTTTGTACTTCCAAAACCAAGTGTAGTAGATAGCAAGTACATAGTGAATTAAACTGCATGGATGTGTTACTATATAAATGCACCCAGATACTCAGTTTTTCATGGAAGAGAGTGTGAAACTGAAAGAGATCTTCATGTTTTATAAATCCAAACCTCTGAATTTACAATACTCAGTTAATCAAGACCCAGAGGAATAACTTAAACCAGTTAATACCAGTGAGCAAACAGTACAATCCTCCTCATCACCAGAGAAGTAGGTATTAGAAATTCTTACCCTATGCTTCCACCCTACCCCTTCCAGGAGAGGAAGCTTCATAATCCAGTTGGTTTTTTTAGGCACTGATCTTGCCTCTTAGATATATTGTTTTCAAAGAATACTTTCAAGAAGTAACAGTATCTGATTATTTTTCAAAATGTAATATCTCATTTTCTCATTACTGTTTTGAACTACAAGAAGAATCCTATAGAAATGTTTACTGAATGTGCACTAACAAATGGGATTTATCTAAAGCAAACTGAATAATTCACTCACTGGGTAATTCATTCATTCCTTTTCTCAGAGACCCTCAATTAAAATTCAATCTCAAGGCCAGGGAGGTGGCTTGAGCCTGTAATCCGAGCACTCTGGGAGGCTGAGGTGGTTGGATTGTTTGAGTTCACAAGTTCAAGACAAGTCTGAGCAAAGAGGGCAACCCTGTCTCTACTTAAAATAGAAAAACTGAGGCAAGAGGAATGCTTGAGCCCAAGTTGGAGGTTGCTGGGAGCTATGATGCAATGGTATTCTAGCCAGGGCAACAGCCTGAGACTCCGTCTCAAAAAAAAAAAAAAATTCAATCTCAAATAATTTTTTTAAACCACTCTGCTCTCAAACATATAATAGTTTTTTTAAGATATTTTACAAGGTTGCATTGTATGGTTTTTAAATAATTATGCTCCGGGTGGTGCCTGTGGCTCAAGGAGAAGAGTGCAGGCTCCATATTCCAGAGGTGGTAGGTTCAAAACTCAGCCTTGGCCAAAAACTGCAAAAATAATAATAATTATGCTCATTTCCTTTTGTCCAATAAAGGTTTCTCCTGTTTTTGTTTGTCATTTTGAATGTCTCCTTAGCTTAGTTCAGGTCATCTTAACTAGTTTCTTTTAAGTGAGTGAATGTATGCCTGAACAAATGAAGCCTAACCCTTTCCTTTCTAACTATTTCCTTTTCTTCTCCAGTACAGATTTCCCATGATAATATTCCTATTTTTACAAGTGGCACCATTAATGTTCCAGTCTGTTTTGCTTTGCTATAAAGGAAGTACCTGAGGCTATGTAATTTATAAAGAAAAGAGTTTTACTTGGCTCACTGTTCGGCGGACTGTAGAAGAAGCCTGGTGCTTGTATCCGTTTCTGGTGAGGGCTACAGGGAGCTTCCCATCAAGGTGACAGGTGACGTGGGAGCAGGCATGTCACATGGGGAGAGAGAGAGCAAGAGAAGGAGGAGATGCCAGGCTTTTTTAAACTATCATCTCTCTTGCGAACGAGAAAGGCGAGAACTCCATCATTACTGTGGGTAGAGAATAAGCTGTTCAAGAGGGATCCGCCTCCATGATCCAAGCACCTCCCACCAGGCCCCACCTTCAACCCTGGGGATCAGAATCAGCATGAGACTTAGAGGAGACAAGTACTATATCAACAATTCTTTCAGATTATAAAGAAAATTTTGGAATAGTTTATTTTTCTACCAAGATTAGACCTACACTCCAGCCCCTCCCACACTTCTGTATATGTTGTCCCTCAAAATTTTTTCTAGTCTACTCTGCCCCTGTGACCTCTGTCAATATTTTTCCCTTTGTGACTCGAGGCACTGGCCCTGCCTGTGTTATTTGGTATGGAATCTTCTCTCCCTTCTGACCAAAAATCTGCTTCTCTGTCTACCTTTTCTAATTACTTTGCTCATCACTTGAGGGAGAAACTGTTAATGTGATTGGTCAGAGCTTAGATATTGTGAAAGACACTAACTTATTACGAACATGGCTTGTGTGCTGTAAGAATTTTTTTTGTGTGTGTGTTTTTCTACCATGTGATAAGGATAACTAAGCAGGGCATGAATTCTTTAGGTAGGCCTGGGTAAGTATCTCTTTGTTTTCTGCTATTTTTTTCATGCTAACAAATGAGTGGTGGGTTACGCATTGGTCTACTCTGCAGACACAGCCACCTCAAACAGAGAGGCGCTTTAAGCCACATATATAATAGCTCAGTTCTGCATTATAAATTATAGGCGCTAGTTTAGCTATTATAGACATATTTTCCAAATTTAACATATTTGTTAACAGATGAGTCTAAGAAACAATAAAAATCAATCACAGATAGCTCAAAACTCATCACTACACTAATCAAATTTCTGCAATATAATGATGTCAAAAAATCTTAAAAATAGAAGGGGGAGGGGAAGCACATATTATATACAAGGGCAAAGTGATTCAAATGAGAGCTGGAGTTTTATATGAAGCTGCAGAGGCCAGGAGATAGTAGAATGACATTTTTAAAGTGCTGAGTGAAAAGAAAAACTGTCAACCTTGAATTCTATGTCTAATGAAAATATTCCTTAGAGCTGAAGGTAAAACAAAGTTATTTTCAGATAAACAAAAGCTGAAAGAATCTATTGATAGCAGGTAAATATTTAAAAAAATGTTAAAGAAAATTTTTAGGCAGAAGAAAAGATATAGAAAATGGAATTTTTTTTTTTTTAAAGACAGGATCTCTGTAAAAAAAAAAAAAAAAAAAAAAGACAGGATCTCTGTCACCCAGGCTGAAGCAAATTACATAATCATAGTTTATTGTAACCTCAGACTCCTGGGCTCAAGCAATCCTCCCACCTCAGCTTTCCTAGTATAAAGCCTTTAGGCCCATGCCACCAAACCTGGATGATTTAAATTTTTTTTTTAGAGACAGAGGCTCATTGTGCTGCCCTGGCTGGTTTTGAATGCCTGATCTCAAGCCATCCTCCTGAGTCATCCTTTCAAAGTGCTGGAATTACAGGTGTAAGCCACCACACCCGGCCTGGAAATTTGGATCTATACAAAAAGCTATCAAGTTTGGGAAATGATAAATACGTGAGTAAACAGAGTTTAAAAAATTGCTTTTATATTTAAAAATCATAATTAACTTTTTAAAGCAAAAATGCAACATACTGTAGTTATAAATACATTAAGATATAGAATACATGCAATACAAACACAAACAATGTGGGCTAGGTAATAAAAATATCTCGAAAGTTTATATATTAGATTTGAAATGGTACAGTATTGTTTGTTTTGGTTTTTTTTTTTTGAGACAGAATCTCACTTGGTTACCCTCAGTAGAGTGCCATGGCTTCTTGGTTCACAGCAACCTCAAACTCTTGGGTTCAAAGATCCTCTTGCCTCAGCCTCCTAAGTAGCTGGGACTACAGGTGCCTGCCATAACACCCAGCTATTTTTTTTTTTTTTTTTAGAAACGGGGTCTTGCTCTGGCTTAGGCTGGTCTCAAACTCATCAATCAGGCAATCCTCCCACTTCTGCCTCCAAAGTGCTAAAATTACAAATTACAAATATGAGCCAGCATGCTTGGCCAAAACAATATTATTTGAAAAAATAATATATAAAGATACAATACATATAAATTGTTAAGAAAGCATACACATACACACACACACTAGACAGAGCAAAACAAAGAGGGATAGACAATGTACCAATTAAAGATTGAAAATGGCCAGGCATGGTGGCTCACACCTGTAGTCCCAGACTTGAGAGGCTGGGGCAGGAAGATTGTTTGAACCCAGGAGTTTGAGAGTAGCCTGGGCAACATAATGTAACCTTGTCTCCAAAAAATAAATAGATAATAATAAATTTTAAAAATTAGCTGCTTTCAAAAAATATTTTGCAGTTTAATAACAACTAGAAATTTCCAGAATCTAGAGTGTCCACGATAAAACATTCAAATGTCTGCACTATAAATTACTCAACTTATGAGGGTGCAGGAAAATGTATTCATTAGCAAAATTAAATAGCAATCAATGCAGGCCAACCCTGAGATGACTCAGCTCTTAGAATTAATTTACATAGATTTCAAACCTTTATTATCATAATTAACCTAAAGTATATAAACTAATGCATGCTCACAGTAAATGAAAAGGTAGGTATCTCAGCAGAGACAAACTGTAAAAACCAACCTCATGGAAACTACAAAACTAAAAATACAATATATAAAGAAGTTTCCTGAATGGCATGATCATTAAAAATGAGATCAGTAGAATTTTGAAGCCTAGAGATTAAACAAAATGTAAAGAACAGACCTTCACAAACCTGTGAAAAAAATATTAAAGGACTAATGCATGTGGAAATGGAATACTAGAAATGGAGGACAGTGAGAAGAGGACGGAGAAGGTCAAATACAAAGAAACCTCTACAAACCCCTAGAAAGACAAATACAAAGAAAATCATGACTACAAGCAATACAAACTTCTAAAAATCCAAGATAAAGAGAAAATCTTGAAGCAACCAAAGAAAGATGACACATCTTTGGAAAAGTGAAATTGGAAAAATGCAGGCCAGACGTCCCGCCCTCCCTTCGTTTCCTCTTTGTTAACACTGGCAGACAGGGCTACAGAGTTTGTGGTGTAAATATCTATATTTAATTATTATGCTTTACATATTGATGCATACATTTAAATATGATGTTTGTCTATTTAGAATATATACTATACTTTGCTGTCTGTATGTATATTTATTTTTACCTTGTTCCCTGCACACATGAAAAATCCAGACTAATTTTTCTGTTTACAAGAGTCACACACTGAATATAAATACAGATTTTGTTTTAAGGTACCATGCAATGAAAAAAAGTACCATGCAATGATGGCGATATTGTTCAAAGACCTCAAAGTTAGACAAGAAAAGAAATTGTGCAGCTCTATTGTACAGCCTAGTGACCATAGGTAATAATGATGTATTTTATTTTACATTTGAAAACTACTGAGGATATTTTTAAAATGCCCTCACGACCAAAAAAAGAAAAAGAAGATAAGTATGTGAGAGGATAAGTATATGTTAATTAGCTTGTTTAATTATGCCATAATGTATCCATAGATAACACATCATATATAATACATATTATATATATGATGTGAAGTTGGAGGGGCGTGATAAAGAGAAGTTGATTAATGGGTACAATTATATAGTTTGATAAGAGAAATAAGTTCTACTGTTAGATCAGCAGGGTGACTATAGTTTTCAATTACCTATTGTATATTTCAAAATAGCTATAAGAAAAGAACTTAAATGGTTCTGGCAGAAGGAAAAGATAAATACTTAAGGTGATAGCTACCCAGGTATGCTGATTTGATCTTTATAAATTATATGAATGTATTAAATTATTATATGTACCTTGAAACTATGTACATCTGTTATACACCAATAAAAAAGTATAGATGAATAAATAATAAGATACATAAATAAAAGTATCATATGGATACCAATTTTAAGAAAGGTAGTGTGGTTACATTAAAATATTTTAAAAAGTAAATTTCAGGGAAAGGAATATCATCAGAGATAAAGAGGAATACTTATTTATGAGGATTTATTAAAAATAAAAAGTACTTCACCAAGACGTCCTAATAATAATAATGTGTACCTAATAGTAAAGTTTCAAAATAAGCAAAGCAAATATTGACAAAAATTGAAGGAGAAATAGATAAATACACAGTTACAGTAAAAGATTCCAGAACTACTTTTGGTTAATTATAGACCAAATTCAAAGAAAATCAGTAGGAATGCAAACAACTTGAAAAACTGTATCAACCAACTTGATCAAACTGATATAATTAGAACAGCGTATCTAACAACCTACAGGATATTAATTCCTTTCAAATGCACATAGAACATTCACCAAAATGGGACATATCCTGAGTCATGAAAAATATCTCAATTCCAAAGATTGAAATCAAACTTAACACACACTCGCTTATGTACATACCACATAAAGTGATTAAGTTAAAAATCAAGAAAAACTGACATCTGGAAAAATTTCAAATATTTGAAAATCAAGTAACTAAATCTTAATCCATGGGTTACAGAAAAAAATCACAAAGAAAATTTACAAAATATTTTAAAAGAAATTAAATGACAAAAAATTACAATTTATGAAATGTAGCCAAAACATTGCTTACATGTTAATTTACAGCTTTCCATGTTTATATTAAAAAAGAAGCAGGGTTCAAAATTAATGATGTAATCTTCTAATATAAGAAGCTAAAATACAAAAATTCAAATTTAAACTAAAGAAAGCAGAACAATGAAAACAATGAAGATAGGAGCAGAAAATAATAAAATGGGTAAAAAATAAATAGTAGAGAAAACCAAAGAAATCAAATATGTTTCTTTGAAAATATTATCAAAATTGATAAGCTCCATCATTATCTTGATTACCAAGATAATCAAGAGTACAATCAATGAACATACTTTTAGTACTTTCATTACCAAGAATGAAAGGAAGGATGCTAGGATAAATTTTGCAAATGCTGAAAGAATAAAAAGAAATATTAAAGATCATTTGAACCATTTGTTAAACAATTTTGGTGAAATGGACAAACTCCTTGGAAAAAATACTGAACTGATTAAACAAAAACAGAAAATTTGAACTGCCCAGTATCTATCAATGATATATAATTAGCAATTATAAACATTACAAAAAAGAAAATTATAGGCCCAAGTGGCTACACTCATGAATTTTATTCAGAATTTCGATAAGAAATAATACAAATTCTCGACTCAGTGCCTGTACCTCAGTAGTTATGGTGCCAGCCACATACACCAGGGCTGGTAGGTTCGAACCCGGCCTGGGCCTGCTAAACAACAACAACAACAAGGATAAAAGCAACAACAAATAGTTGGGTCTTGTGGCAGGCACTTGTAGTCCCAGCTACTTGGGAGGCTGAGGCAAAAGACTCACTTAAACCCAAGAATTTGAGATTGCTGTGAGACTCTGTCTCAAAAACCAAAAAATAAAAATACAAATTCTATAAATTTACTAACAAATAGAAGAGAAGGGAACACTAACTCCATAAACTCAGCATTACTCAATGTATAACACATATAAAGACATTTCAATAGGATTAAACTATGCACTGAATATTTTTATAAGCAAAAGTCTTTAAAAAATAAGAGCAATATCTACATAAACACACACACACCCCACACACACACCAGTGGGGTTTATTCTATGTATGAAGTTCAACATTCAAAAGTCAATGTAATTTACAACTGTAACCATTCAAAACAACTCAAAAATATACAAAAATCCTTCAATAAATGCTTAAAAATTTGACAAATCTATGAAAGGAGGGGTTAAAAAAATTGACAAATCTCCAACTCATTTGAGATCCCAAGATATTCTAAAGTAGGAAGAGAAAAAGACAGCTTTATATTGATGAGGAACATCCGAGGAAAACTATAGTCAATGATTGAGCTCTTTTCTAAGAGATGAAGGCCAGCATGTCTATTTTCACTGCTTCCTTTTTTTTTTTTTTTTTGCTGTTGTTTGTGAAATTTTATGGAGTATATGAGAAATTTTGCTATATGCATAAAATGCATGGTGATCACATCAGATTATTCAGGATGTCTGTCTCACATGAATACGTAGATTTTGGTCAAGTATAGTCATCCTATTCTGCTAGCAAACGTTGAATTTATTCCTTCTAGCTGAGTGTGGCTTTGGTCCCTTTAACCCATTTCTCTTCATCCTGACCCTTTCTCTGTATCTGTTTCCACGGTGTCTGTTACTCTTTACCACCATCTATTCAAGTTTTTTCACTCCCATATACAAGTTAGAATTGCTTCATCACTTTTAGTCTACTTTGTATAATATTTAAGTTATAACCAGTGCAATGAGGCTAGGAAGAAGTAAAGATACCTTTATTTGCTGAGAAAATTCATGAGTAATCCCCAAAGCATCTACTTTGACTATAAGGTCAGTTTATTTCCATATTTTAACATATACAATTGGAAATTGAAAATTGAAAATAAATACCCTTTACATGAACATGAGGAAACCTACTTGGAAACAAACTTCACTTTAAGTACAAAGCTTATGTACTACAACTATAAAACACTCCTGAAAGAATTTAAAGAGCACAAAAATGAATGGAGACATGTAGAATGGACACTCCAGAAATAAACTCTTACATCTGTCATGAAATACATTTCAATCTTTGCAACAGAAGATGCCAAGATAATGAGGGGAGAAATCTTGTCTCATACCTCTCCCCACATATAAAATTTAACTTGAAGTAGATCTCAGAACCAAAAATAAAAGCTAAAACTATACAACTTTCAGAATAAAACACTGAATCATCTATCTTGAGATACACAACTATTTCTCAGGGTATAAAAAGCAATAATCCTAGAAGAAAAATTGTTACATTGTCAGAATTAAATGCTTATGCTAATCAAAAGACCCTGTTTAGATAAGGGTCTAATAATAGACCCTTAAATAAATAGATAGATAAATAGATAAGCCCCAGACTGGCAAAAAATGTTTGTAATACATGTATTTGACAAAGGACTTATGTCTAATAACTTCCACAGCGTAATGAGCATAAAGGCAACTGGTCCTGTCAAAACATGAGCAACATATTTGTGGTTGCCTTGCGGGGAGAATGGCACATTTTCTGACTGAGAGGGGATGCTGAGATTTTTTTCCAGGGTATTAAAGTGTTCTGTAATTTGATCTGCTTGTTGATTCCACTGGTGTATCCTCTTGTCCAAACACAGCAAATGATACACTTAAGATCTTGTCTCTCTTTTGTGTATGTGTGTGAATTATACTTCAGTAGGAAAAAAAGGGTTACTTCAATTTCTAAGTTGCCACAATACCAATTGTGTGATCACTTCCTGTTTTGTATTATGAAAACTAAGAATGATGAGTCAAATAATTTCCCTTCTAATAAAAGTAAGTTCATTTTTAAAAAATGCTCAATGTGATAATACGTGTGTAATCTAGAAAACTGATTTGCTGTGGGATGTGTGGGAAGCAAAACTCCGCCCAGCTCACTTTTTTTTTTTTTTTTGAGACAGAGCTCCAGCTCACTTTTTATGGTAGATATTATTTTGCTGTGATTAATGGAGTGCTTTTTTTCTCATTTAAAATGGAAAAGAATATAGACCCATTAATTTTTCAATTGTTGAAGCAGTAATACAGCAACATTTTGAGATGGTGAGAAGTGATTCTTCAGGCAACACGATGTGGCCAAAAGGACAACGGGCTGAAGTCAGGAGGTCTGCACCATGTTCTTGGCACAACCTCTTTGTAAGTGCACATTGAATCCTGGAGAAATTCCTGGAGTCTCTGAGCTCCCCCTTCTTTATCTGCAAAATGAAGTGATTGAACTGAATGACCTCTGAGGCCCCTTCTCCCTCTCACATTCTCTGATCTATGACCCACTCCTTGAACCATGACTGTAGGTGTCCGCTCTTTTGACATTTTAATATGTTGAGGCATTTATGCTTATTTTCATCTGTTCTATTCCTATTCGAAGTTCAGATTTAGGAATCTATTTTAAGAATATCAGAAATATAAATTAATTTTAGTTGATATTTATGATTCTGTTAGCACATTATTTGTGATTAAGGTCACAGAAAGAGCTAATCATTCCTGCTCTGATTCCAGAGGCCTAGTGTTTGTTGTAATAACATAAATCATACTAATGTGAATGTGAGATTAATTTTAAAAAGAGACAAATTACGTGCGTTGCTTGGTATTTACATACTGGGTATTATGAATTTGTGTCTTATTCATGGTATTAACACTAGTTACTTGTTTTATATTCATGTAGATGTCATACATTTCTGGAATTTGGAATGTATAATGCATGGATAAATGGCCACTAGCCTTTAAGTCTCATATTTCAGATGTAGTTGCTCAAATGAATAGTCACAAAATTAACAAGCTATGAAACTAGGGGAAAAAATCTGGTAGCTGCATTTTATTGATTTTGTCATACTATCAAAATATGTGATTTCTTACTTCTGGTGCTATTTAGTAATTTCGTGTAATGAATTATTAAATAACAGCCAGTGGCCTAACTGGAAATTACTGTGATCTGGGTTCAGTGCCTGAGGAAGCCGGTTGAAGGGGGCTGGGTATTCAGGGAAACATCGCCTGGCTGAGTATTTACTCTCCTTTTCCTTTGCTGATCTCCATGAAAAATAATTTGACATGACTAGAAGAGTTAAAATAAAATAAACAAAACACCAGAAAACCAGGGTTCAGATTTTAGTTGTAGCACTTACAATATACTTACCTTAAGCAAGTTTTTCAATTTCTTTAGATCTGTAAAATGTAAATGTAATTTCATTTGCAAATAGACCTGGAACCCTTTAGGTTAACAAACATTGCTAGGGTGCACTTTCATCTGCGTCTTCAGTCCATCTCCTGCCCCCGTTTTCTGAACCGTTTCCAGTTCCAGTTGCTCCATGAGAGCAGAACCCGCCCTCCGCGGCTGGGACTTTCAGGCGGTGTGCCGGGCACCCTGGCCGGCTGCACGCGGATCTTAAGCATGAGGCAAAAAGTTCTAAAGATCATTAATTAAAGTCTTTTTTAAAGACGTTCGAAGCACGGTAGTATATTCTTTTCTTTTTACTCTTTTTTTTCATGCACATAAGTATGTCGTGGAAGTTTAACTCTAGGTTCAAGTGTGCCCTGAGTAAGAAAGGTGGAAAGGCGCCCTCCGCGGGGGTCCCGGTCTGGTTAACGCTGGGTTGGCACCGACCACCCGCGCCCCTTTCCTCTCAGTGGGTCCCTGACTCCCCTGCTCAGACCAAACCATCTGCCTCCTTCCTGAAGCACCTTGGCTGGGTCACGGACCTTCCTTAAAGCAATGGCAATCCTTAGGACTCAGCTGAGGACGTTCCTCCATCCCCGCCCGCCAGCTCGGCCCCGCAGCCCTGCAGCCCTGCCCGGCCTCGCCGACTCCCCGCGGTCTGCAGCGTCATCCTCCGGCCCCTGGGGGCGGCTCCTCAGTCTCTCATGATATAGTTCCCTGGTCCACGAGTCCTTATTGACTTCTCATGACTGAAGACTTGATGATGAAGCCTGACCTTAATTCACGAGCTGTAAATGTCTCTATTGCTCTGCTCCAAATAGATCTGTACAATGCTAAGGACGAGCTCTGTTCGCAAACCTTTCCCTTTAGTCAGCCCGACCTTCTGCTCAGATGCCTCTGTCTCTCACTTCCGTAGCTGTGTTCAATTCTCTCCATGGACAAGGATTTCCTTCTCACCCTGCAAATCCAAATAATGCCGACTTCTCCACCTCGAGTTCTGCCCCTTCCTGAACTTCTCTTGCATCACTGCGGGAAGGGCTCTCTCATTCCTCTCACTACGGTCACACCTTCCCCACCTGCGTGCTGCCTGTCTCGGGGGTCTGTTCTTCCCCCCTGGGTACTCTTTGATGGCAGGACCTGCGTGTGATTCAGCCGTGAATTTCCAGAAACATAGCACAGTGACGGGGAGAAAGCAAGTTCTTCAATACGTGAATGAAACTAAAGGGCTCCGTCTTATTAAAACAAAACATTCCTTCCACAATCTTGGTGGAGAGGCCATTTATTACGGAAAACAGATGTTTACTATTTCTGGAAAAACCCAATTGGGACTAAATTTGGCAAAAGGACTGTATTTATTTTAAAAGGTTTAAGAACATTTTGAGTACTCTAAGGGCCTAGATTTCTCAGGGCTTCAGAGATGGACTGTAATGAAAGGCTGGTATGCCCCGAGAATTGGAAGTCATTTTTCTCTTCATCTCCCATTTATGATTTTTTCTGAGCTTCCAATGTTGTTTCATCTCTTTCGCCTTTCTCTCTCTCAACTCACCTTTTTGTTTTACAACTCATATTACAGGTATTGGTTGTAACAACTTTTGAATTTTCACTTTTTCTATTAAAGAATATTTATAGGAGGAGCCAGATGGCAGTCCAGTAACAGCTTCCTAGCAACTGGGCAAGGTGAGTCTGTGGAGAGAAGACTCCAGGCATCTCTGGCTGGTGGGATCTACCCAGAAGCATCCCTTTCAGGACACAGGGACTCAGTGTGAGACTTCTGGACCCCCTGAGGAGGACAAAGGCAGTAGAGATCTGGCAAGTATTTGCATGTGTTTGTTTGGTCTAATCCACTGGCAGCTATAAGTACAGCAGCATTGAGATTGCAAACTGGAAAGGCTTTACTTGTGATCTGTTTTGGTTTCTTGGGGTGGGGGGGGACTTGACACTCAGTTGAATTACCTTAGGAGAACTTGGGCAGGAGTGCAGAAGACTTTAAGTGTTGTCTAGGATCCCAGACTGAGCCACTGAGCCAGATGGAGCCATTGTGGGAGAAGCCCCCCTCCCCAAGTTCCACCCTCAGGGTAGCAGAACAAGGATGAGCAGGAGTGAGTAATCCAGCGACAGAGCAGCCTAAAGGCAGGGCCTGAGATGCCTTACAGCCCTGGCCCACAGGGGCTTAGAGTGAGACCAGTTTTGCTACAGAGTGTAAGCAGGCAGCCACTTCAGGAGTGATCCCAGTGACAAGTGCTTTCCTGGTAAAGCTACTGCTTAGCCAAGTTTAGCAGTTTAAAGTGACTTTTAGGTGGACTGAGGAGAGATTTAGGCTCTCCACCCTGTGGGATTTGAGAAATCAGCAGAGGCTTCCAGGCTCCATTTGGTATAGCCATATCAGCATTGTGATTAACATCTCACACCCCAGAAGATCACCTGTTCCTCATACAATATCCAGCAAGATATATATACTGCTTTTGGGTTTTTTTTTTTAAATTTCAACATTTTCCTTATAGATTTTTCTTTTCTTTTTTCTTCCTTTTCTTTCTTCATTTTTCTAGTTTAAATATAACTTTCCATTGTTGCCTTTTTCAACAATTAGAACCTCATTTTTGCTGGTGTTTCTACCCCTATTATTTGGTTTTCCCCCCAATTTTATCCCACAAAGTTCCCTGTTTGCTTGTTTTGGTTTGATTTATAGCATTTTTGTCTTTCCTCTCTACTTGGTGGAGGTGAGGTGCTGTGTCCAAACAGGCTAGAAAAGAGCTCCTGACCTCAAGGAAACCACCTACCCTGGCACCTCTAGAGGTTGGGGGTTTTAAGGTTGGGTCAAAGTACCCTACTGTACACCTATATTGCCCCTGTCTCCCTCTTTCTGTGCCTCTCCTCTTTTTGTCAATATTCCCTTTTACCCATCCCCTCTCCTTTCTCTTTTTTCTTTCTTTTTTCTATTCTTGCTCTTTAATCTTCTCATCTTCCGGTCCTGTACCAAAAGGACTCATAAAAACCCTGGTCCAGAGACACAGCAACTTAAAGAGCAAGAGGAGGTGAAAGGAAAATTAGGGCAAGGAAACAGATAAAAGAAATAATCACTCATGAGGAAGAATCAGCAGAAAAATCCTGGCAACATGAAAAACTAATCCAGAGAAAACCCCCCAAGGGACTGTGATGTAGCTACTGCAGAGGATTCCATCTTATAAAGAAATGTTAGAAATGATAGAAAGGGAATTTAGAATACATATGATGAAAACAATGAAGGAAATGATGGAAACAATGAAGGAAACTGCTGATAAAGTGGAAAATAACCAAAAGGACATCCAAAAACAGAATCAAATAAGAGATGAATGATATAAAGAATATAAAAAGGATATAGCAGAGCAGAAGGAACTGAAGCAGGAAATTAAGGATGTTAAAGATGCAATAGAAAGTATCAACAACAGATTAGACCATGCAGAAGGAAGACTCACAAAGTTCTTGAGATAACTCAGATATTTACAGAGGCAGAAAAGAAGAGAGAGAAAGCAGAATGTTCGCTGACAGAATTATGGGACTTTATGAAATGTTCAAACATAGAATTATAGGTATCCCACAAGGAAAAGAAGAATGTCCCAGGGGAATGGAAGCCATATTAGAGAATATTATAAATGAAAAATTCCCAAATATCACCAAAGATTCTGACACACTCCTTTCAGAGGGATATCAGAACCCAGGTCACCTCAACTCTAACAGAGCTTCTCCAAGACACATTGTGATGAACCTGTCCAAAGTCAAGACAAAAGAAAAGATTCTTCAAACTGCCAGGAGTAAGCACCAGTTGACCTACAGGGGCAAATCCATCAGGGTGACCACAGACTTTTCTAATGAAACTTTCCATGCAAGAAAACAATGATCATCTACCTTTAATCTACTTAAACAGA
Organism: Galagoides demidoff; assembly: GCA_963574575.1. Classification (NCBI taxonomy): domain Eukaryota; kingdom Metazoa; phylum Chordata; class Mammalia; order Primates; family Galagidae; genus Galagoides; species Galagoides demidoff. The sequence goes on from CAUYQV010189160.1 coordinate 36,057, forward strand.
ACAATTTCCAATCCAGAATTCTATAACCTGCTAAGTTAAGCTTTTTAAAATTGACAGATAAATCAAATTATTTACTGATATACAAACATTGAGGAAATTTGCCCCAACAATACCAGCTCTACAAGAAATACTTCAACCTGTTCTACACACTGACCATCACAATGGATCAATAGCAAAGTAAGATCTCATAAATTAAAGGACAGAACCTAACTTCCACACTGATGCAAAAGATAAAACTAAGCAATGGACTCTCACAAAATAAGTTGAATAAAACACTACCACTCTTATCAATTATCTCAATAAATGTTAATGGCTTGAATTCCCCACTGAAGAGGCATAGATTATCTGACTGGATTAAAAAACACAAGCCATGGGTAGCACCTGTAGCTCAAAGGAGGAGGGCACTGGCCCCATATGCTGGAGATGGTTTGTTCAAACCCAGCCCCGGGAGCAGAGGGGGGGGGGGAAACACAAGCCATCCATTTACTATCTTGAGAAAATGCACCTAGCATCAAAAGACAAATTAAAAATCCGAGTTAAGGGTTGGAAGACAATTTTCAGGCAAATGGAATTCAGAAGAATAAAAGAGTTGCAATCTTATTTTCAGATAAATGTAGATTTAAAGCAACTAAAGTCAAAAAAGACAAAGATGGTCACTTTATATTGGTCGTGGGAAAAATATAACAAGAAGACATTTCAATTCTAAATATTTATGCACCCAATTTAAATACTCCCAGATTCTTGAAACAGACCTTACTCATTCTGAGCAACATCCTATAATACCATAATAACAGGGGACTTTAACACTCCTCTTACAGAGCTGGACAGATCCTCTAAACAGAAATTAAACAAAGATATAAGGGACTTAAATGAGACCCTAGAATAACTGTGCTTGATAGACACATATAGAACACTCCATCCTAATGATAAAGAATATACATTCTTCTCATAGCTCCATGGAACATTCTCCAAAATTGATCATATCCTAGGACACAAAACAAACCTCAACAGAATCAAAAGAATTGAAATTTTACCTTGTATCTCCTCAGACCACAAGTTACTAAAGGTGGAACTCAACTCCAACAAAAATGTTCAACCCCACACAAAGGCAAGTAAATTAAACAACCTTCTGTTGAATAACAGTTGGGTGCAGGAAGAAATAAATCAGGAAATCATTACCTTCCTTGAGCATAACAACAA
>CAUYQV010189166.1:0-46340 GCA_963574575.1 Galagoides demidoff
CATTGTGGCGGGCATCTCTGGTCCCAGCTACTTGGGAGGCAGAGGCAGGAGACTCCCTTGAGCCCAGGAGTTGGAGGTTGCTATGAGCTGTGATGCCATGGCACTCTACCCAGGGGGATAGCTTGAGGCTCCGTCTCAAAAAAAAAAAAAAAGAAAAAGAAAAACAGGCTATATGATCATGAAAGAAATATAAATTGGGCCATAAGGGCCTATAGTTACCACTAATGGTTGAGGTGATCCCAAAACAACATGTGCCTTCATACAGGCCCACATTTAGGAAAAAAAAAGGAAAGGCTGAAGGCTGGTACCTCAGGGAAAATTAGTTATTGATCATTTGTTCCTCTTACGTTTTATTTTATATGGTTTTATTTACCAGAATTTAACTGACAGAACGCTGACTTTGTATACTGTTTTGTGTCTTTCCTGTAGTCCAGAACACCCTGTCTACAGGAAAGATAGCTGTGGACTGCCATAGCCATTAAAATTCCCAAGCAGTGAGCTCTGTAGATAACAGACAAAGGACCAGAGAATTGGAGCTTTTAAATAATATTTTGATGGTCATATTAATTAGTGATCTTTTAGAACTCACTTTTGGAAACAAGGATGATGAAAGTGGATTTCAAATTGGATAGAGTTGTCAAGGTGGCAATGCAAATTACTAATGTACCAACACCCTGCTGAAAAAAATAAAGTCCTGGATTCTAGGACTTCAAACAAAGAACTACACAAGGCACATCCAGGGGGATTCCTGGCCTTCTGAGAGCTGCAACAGAGCACCCTGAGATGCCTGGATGGGAATGTGAGCCAATTCTGGGCTCAACAGCTGCATATGAAGTGCACCCAGACCTAGAGGAGGCCTGTCAGTCTCTTTAGAGTAAGTCATGACAGCACGATCATTGGTATTTCATTTATCTTCTTACAAGAGCGCCTATGGCAATATCCAGGAGAGATCTTGCTAGAGGTTATCACATTGGAAATAACCATATTACTAAACTTTAAATTTGACCAATTTTGCTCTCCCTGAAAAAACTGCCTTGTCTTGTTTTATCAATGGAAGATTAACTTTTTTTCTGTTTAAATAAGCATTACACATACCCTAGGTTTGTGTTTATAAGACCACCCACACATTTTCTATAAGAACATGTGTTTATAATATGCAATTATTATTTACCAACTAGAAATAAGAAAGAAAAAGGGCTACATTCCTATAAGCAGGGTTGATATATAAAATACATCAACTCATACAGGATGAACATTGATGGATCAGAATGGCTACAGCTAGTCCCATTCTGTCTTGAGTATCAGTCCTTGGAAACCAGGAACCAAGGGAACTAGTGTTGAGTGCCTAGTTTATGTGACACACATAAGCCACACAATGCTTTGCAAAAGGTATTAGTTCCAAAGATGAAGAAACTGAGGCTCTATAGAATGAAGTTTCTCAGACCTCTCACAGATAGATAAGGGCCTATCAGAGTGGGACTTGAATCCATTCCCTGTTAAAAATTCTAATAATCATGCTCTTTGGCGGACAGAAAACTCCAGGAAAAGAAAAGACCGGGGCTCTCTGTGAACCTGGATCTCCGCCTGCGTCCTGAGCACACGGATTGTCAGGTACTGACAAGAATAGAAAGTCAAGGTGTCAAGAGCTTTGGATTTCAAGGGACTTCAGACCTCCCTACTGACAGCCTCTACCTGAGGTATTCTGCAGCTGAGTAATTCTCGGCTTCCACTTTAGGACGATCTTGCACTCTCTAGTCTCCAAGCAATCCAATAAAAACTTCCTGCCCATTAGCTGCAGCACTATTAGGGCAATGATTTTCAAACTGTAGTGTGCAGCAGATCCCCTGGAGGGCTTTGAGAACACAAGTTGCTGGACCCCATCCAGAGCGTCTGATGTAGTGGGTCTGGGACAGGGTCTGAGAATTTGCATTTTGAATAAGTTCGCTGATGATCCTTATACTGCTGTCCAGGGATAACAACTTTGAGAATCACCTCTGTGAACTATGTATTAAGCCTTGATTTGCCCTTAGTAAATCCTTCCTATTAAGCTTTCATGATTTGATCTCTTTTTATTTTTTCTTACAGACAAAGTAGAAACAAACTTTTGATAAAGTAACCCAATAGTTAAATAACACTCTGAAAGGAAGAAAAAAAAAAGGAAGTCTAGACAACTCTATCCATTTGTTGCTTCATTGAAGACTATACTAACAGTTCCCTAAGACTTGCCATTACAACTGTTGGCCCTCTACTCTTAATGTACTTTTCCAAGGGTCACAGAGCCACTCCACTCTCACTGCGGAAAAAAGAACAATAGGCCCAGCTTCAAAGAGGTTCCAGAAAGAACCTTGGTATCTTAGTGGTTAAATAAACCTCAGCAATCTAGTTCACTCAGCTCTTTTTCCCTCCTCATCCTCCCAGTGCTCCACTCTGTGCCTTAATTTGAAGAGAACTCGCAAAGGAAGAAAATCACCTCGCCAAAGTCATGAAGTTAATTAATGGCAGTTACTTCTGCTTCCTAGTTTGTTGTTCTATTTTATACCATTACCATTCTCCTTCTCTATTGGGAGTGTGTTTCTGACATTTGGATTAGTATTTAGTCTTTAAAACTGAAGAAAAAAAGTTTCTTACAGGTCTAGAAACACCAAATGCCTACATAAAATATCTGATCATTAACAAGATGGCATTCAGTTTATACAAGACCTTTAATTCCAAACTTTCCAAACAGCCCAAAAGGATTTGGGGGTCAGGAAGAGGAGTATGGAACATATCCAAGAGAACCCCACACTAAAGGCTCTCTCTCTGTCATCAGTTAAAATTCAGATGATCGTACACTTCTTTTTAATCTTCCTTTGACAAGATATAATTACAAATCATTTCTAGAACGCCCTTTCTACCATCTTACTCTAGAATAGACCTCCATGTTTTGCTATACCTTGTATATTATCGTGTCCTTGAAACCCTTCATTTATTCCTGAGTGCTCTTTCTAATGGTGACAGAGGAGCAATCAAGTAGCATGCAAGTCATTCCCACATGAGCTGTAGGTCTGAGGTATAATATACAAAGTCAAACAACTAATGGGGACCAAGTGCCAATTAGAAAATAGCTGTAAAGTGATCCCCACAAGACTAGAAATTCTCAAAACAATAAGAAATAACCTACCTAGTTCTCAATCATCTGTGATTTGTCACATGTGATTCATAAGTTTCCAAACATCTGAGTCTTACATCTCATAATGTGAGAGGTGAACAAACCTCTTTCATGGACACATTTATAATAAGAAACCCAACCTGCCAACTAAGTTAGTTACTAAATCCAATGCATTTTTTAAAGACAAATTTTTTTCTTCAGTTTTAAAGACTAAATACTAATCCAAATGTCAGAAACAACTATTAAAATATTTCTAAGCCAGGATAAGTGGCTCATGCCTGTAATTCTAGCACTCTGGGAGGCCAAGGTAGGAGGATCACTTCAGACCAGTAGTTGGAAGTTGCAGTGAGCTATGATGATGCTACTACACTCTAGCCCAAGAGAAGAAATAAGAAGAAAAGAAAAGAGAAAAAGATTTATGAAGTCAAAGTAAAATATTTAAAAATAAATTAGCCAAAGCAAAGTGTTAACACATATTCTCCCAGATCCACAGAGCCTTTCGCAGGAATAGATTTGGTACCCCTATACCACCAATCGACCACATGGCCACATCTGGAATCTTGACCTATGGGACCTTGCTAACCCAAGAATATTAATTGTTCTTTCTTCCTCAAGATCCTTTCTAATTGAGGCCCTGACCCTCAAGGTAGCCCTCAACTATGTCACTCTTCCCATCATTGACTAATAACTCCACCTCTGGCCAATGTTTCAATCTCTCTGTCCATTCCTCCATCACAAGCCATTAGATTATTATCACACAACTCAGGCCAGATGAGTGGGACCCACTCAGCACTAACAACCTATGTAACTAAACAGTTGAGTTAGTAGCTAGAGAATTTGCTAATTTTAAGTCTCAAAAAGTGAATGCAGACATCTTGCCTCTTTCTTGGAGCATATTTAATCACATTCACAAGTATAAGACATTTCTTGGAATATCTTGTAAGATATTCTAGACATATGAAGAGGAAATGCAAATATTTTCTTCTTCATCTATACTTTGTTATTATCTCTCTGAAATCTGTCCTTAGAAATCTGTTTTTACTTACTTAAATTTTGGCTTCTTTTTTGAGTTGGGATTCAGTTGGCCCCAGAGGGTTATGCTTTGAATTTGGTAGCCCATTTAATAATATCAAATATTTATATAGAATTTAGTATGATTTATTATGTCCCAGGTCCCTGTTAAGTTAAAGCTATGTTTAAACATCATAGTAAACCCATAATATAGTCCCATTATTATTCCTATCTTGTGGACCACAGAATAAGTAAATAATTTTTCCAAGATCTCATGACTTAATAAAAAAGTCATAACAGAATTCAAATCCAGACAATCTGGCTGCCAATCCTGTGCTCTTCATTTCAGCACTGCATTGCCTCTGCACGAAAGCTCACTCCTCTGGTCTTGACCTAATGCCATTTGGAAGTTTTGGCATGCTTTAATATAAATACCTTATATACTAAATTGCATGGCAATCCCTTGGATCTTTTTTTAATGGCAGCTATTTTGAGATATAATTTGCTACCATGAAATTCACCCTTTTAAAGGATACAATTCAGTGGTTCTTAGTTTATTCACATGGTTGTGTAACCATCACTACCTTTTTAAAACATTTTTCTCACCCCCTCAAATGAAAGGTCATATCCATTAGCAGGTACTCCCTGTTTCTGGCCCATACCTCATCTATTTTTTATCTCAATTACTACAATAATATGAGACATTACAATCTCTAGAATAAGCCTACAGGAGGATATACCTTCTATCTCTAGTTAAAATTTGCTTTTACTTATTTCCTTTATTATGGGTAGGTTCCAAGTCTCTCTAGAAAATTATATTTATGATTATAATTTTTAATATTTGTTTTGATCTTAAATATTGGCTGTTTGATCATGTACATTATGATGACATTGAGTTTGAGAGAATAAAGATGGTAAAGAGAGTTGAGTATCTCCAACTCCTTCACTGACTTGATGAGGTTTTGAATTTGCTAGATCTTTGTCCATAGGTCTTTTGGGAAACCCTCCATTCCCCCAGCAGGTACCTATCATGTGACAGGTAAATTGTGCGTGGGTAAGATTCCAAGAGAGAAAATCAGGAAAAGATATTTTACAGAAGGACATCACTCACTTATCCTGAGGTAGAAAAGGAGGTGTGGAAGAAGATCAGCCATCCTTTCTCTTGACCTGATAAAGATTAAGCCTGGCAAGGTTATGAAAACAGCACCACTTGTGAAGATCATTTCAGGCCATACAGATTCTTCCTAAGTAAAGAATTTCTATAAATTCTTTATCTCCTCCCTTGATAGAAGTTCAAATGTTGACATATCACTAGTAATTGTCAAACAAAATCAGTCTGAATTCTCAGAGGTATACAGTAAAACCTCTGTTAGTTGCCCACCCAAGGGACAAGACCAAACTGGTCAATGTACAGAGGTGGTCAACATAAAGAATTAGGCTTACTGTGCTGATACGTACATGTGGTGCATGTCTGGTCTATGAAAATTAGGAGGTGATCAATGTAGAGAGGTGGTCAACCACGGAGTTCCACTACATCACCCTTTCTCTTAAATTTGCTTTTTTCAGTTTTGAAACAAAAGAGATTTAATTTATAAGCAAAATATAATCTGCTTTGAATGAAAACAGATTATAGATCTCCCAAGAGGGCCTTGGAGTACAGTATCCACTAGAGTCAATTTATACTGTTTTATTTTAATGGTGATTAATATAATGCATCACTACATGTGAACATTTAAGGTCTAGAATTCTGTGTCTAATAGGACCAAACTGGATAAGATGCAAAGTAAACATCTAGAACAATGTAGCTTCTTTTGGAAAGAATGCAGAAAATAATCTCTGAAGAAGGTTTAAAAGAATACTGTTATCCTAAAAAAGATAATGTATCCATTTATTTATCAAACACTGCTCACCTTCTCATTCCCAGATAAATTTAGGTTGTGAAGATACACAATCAATAAAGCAAGGTGTGGGCCATCATAAAACTTAAATTCTAATAAGTTTACTCTTCAAAATGAAAAAATCTATATAAATGTTGGTTCTATAACCTAAATATAAAAATACTAAAGTTACAACATTGTTTATGTTACATCAAAGAAGATTTACATTAGATCTGAAGAATGCTATAGTGCAGAGGTAGATAAAGCCCTGAACTTGGTCCCTTAAAAATTAAGTCAAGTAGAACAAAAGAATGCCTTCCCTTCAAAGGGTTTAGACAACACCATCCTGCAAGTCAGGCCACATAGACCACTGTTTTCTTTAGATAGACCCTAAATCTAATGTGGAAGGAGGGGCCCTTGGGAGGTGAGATGCTGAAAGGGCAGGTGAAAAATGATTAGCTTGGCATTTTCAATAGTGTGTATAAACTGTTTAAAAAACTGCTTACAGGGCGGTGCCTGTGGCTCAAAGGAGTAGGGCGCCAGCCCCATGTGCCAGAGGTCGTGGGTTCAAACCCAGCCCCAGCCAAAAACTGCAAAAACAAAACAAAACAAAACAAAAAAAACTGCTTACATTTCACTGATTGGTGTCACTATTGGGATATGTGTATTTAATCACTTTTCATCTAGTAAGAGCCTAAATGTGTACATTTTGGAATGATGATTTGTCATGTGGGTGACATAATTGATGTTTCATTTCACCAAATTATGGGCCCACAATTTCATTTTATTTTTGTTTTTCCTCTCACATCATCCATGTACAGGGTTTTTGAAGAAATTTAAATTTCCTCTTCTAGGTATATAAAAAAGTTTAACTAGAAGTATTTGTAAGACTATAATTACCAGGTTTATGCAGGTCTCAAGGAACACTCTGTCCCTTGATGCCACATCAACAAATCAGTGGGTGCTACCTTGTGTTAAAAATATCATTTATAGTGGAAGGTTAGGTGGGGAGCTCTGCAGGGCTTTGCATCTGCTGCGTATTTTGTTTTGAGCCTATTTTTCTCTGAAGAATGTGATCCTCAGAGAAGAGCCAAACAGAAAACTGTAAAATTGTAACACTCGGTTTATGGTAAGACTATAACAAAGGAACAAAAAGCAAACAAGAAACTCCATAGAAAAGAGTTCAATCACTTGTAGAAAAGAAAAAAATTATCCAAATAGTCATTCATTTGTTTCTGTCTTGCCTTTGTTACCGCGAGGGAAACGCAAATTTCTAGGTTCTGTTTATTAAGGAACTGATTCTCTATTTTTAAAAAAATGTAATGTTCCTTAGGTAATTCATACATTACATGTTTTCAACTTAAATGCAAATTTGTTTTTTCTTCCCTGAATATAGAGAATTAAAATTGGTGTCAACTCATGTGTAGATATCAAAATATGTCAATTACATGTTTCCATTTTTCCTCTTGTAAATGGGTGTAACTAATATTACTAGTATATCACTAAGGTTACTACAGATCATTGAACCAAATTATTAGGAAATTATTATTAAAGGGCAGAGAAAAATGTTTGATGGCAGTCCATAATGCGGTATGAACCCCCCAGGCAGGGAAAGAGAAATGTGGGAAGAACAAAGGAAATGAAAAGGGGTGCAGCAAAACAGGTAAGAAAGATGCCAGGATGAATTTGGTCTTAGTGGGAACACAAGAATATATTTCCATAGAGAGTAGGAAACCTCCCCTCTCCTCCCCAGGACTAAAAACATGGGAAGAACAAATCGCTCCTGGATGGAGCAGAGATTTTTCAGACTTGTGAATCTGAGCCAAGACAGTGTCCCTGGGCTTTTCCTTCTGTGGGGCTCTGGCAGGACATCTCAGGGTCCCCTCTGGCTCAGCCTGCGGAGGAGGCCTACAATAATCCAGCACTCCCATAACAGGGAGATTCATGCTTATGAATCCTGGGATCAAAAACTAGTGTTACCTATTAGTTATATACCGAAAGCCACATTCTCCAATCAACTTATATTAGTAATAGTATCCACTGGTTTTTCTGTTATTTTTCAGTTTGCAATTTGGATCAGTAAGAGAGGAGCTTGTTTCTTAGGCCCTGTCAGGGTTTACCAGGAGGCTAATTTCACCCCTTTGGCCTCAGGGACTGCTATATATAAACCCTCAGAGCCTAGTTCTCTGTAATATGTTAAGAAGATCGCCTCTGCGCAGGGTCTCTTAGCATCACCAAAAAGGATACAACCCCAAAAGGATGATCTGATCTCAAAATACCATGCTTAACAATGATATCTTACTTTTTGTTTTATCTTTAATTGATATGTAATCGTATGTGAGACAGAGTCTCACTCTGTCACCCTGGGTAGAGTGCTGTGGCATCCTAACTCACAGCAACCTCAAACTCCTGGGCTCAAGCAATCCTCTTGCCTCAGCCTTCTGAGTAGCTGAGCCTACAGGCACCTGCCAAAACGCCTGGCTGAGTTTTCTATTTTTAGCAGAGACAGATGTTGCTTAAGCTGGTCTTGAACACCTGAGCTCAGGCAATTCACCTGCCTCAGCCTTCCAGAGTGCTAGAATTACAGGTATGATCTACCACGCCTAGCCTACTTACCATTTCTTTATGGTCAGAGTATTTAAAATCCATTCTTTCAGCGTTTTTGAAGTATACAATGCATCATTACTAACTAGTCACCATGTTATCTAATAGCCCACCTGTAGGGAACGCCAAGAACCAGATGACATCTGAGCAAGATGATCTGCAGCTGAGGGGTGGACTCTCAGGCCATTCGTCCACAGGTGCTCCTTGTGGAAGAAGAGCCTGATCCTTTAGCACGTAGTCATTTGTTAATTACTCCCCTCACCTGTGTTGTCAATAAAAGGCTAGTGGGGAGGTTGCTCAGGGCTACCCTGCAAAGATGGGCTAGCTCATCTCTCTCAAGCTTGCACTTTTAATCCTTGTCATGCCTGGTTCCTTCCTGCAGTGATGGAGACCAGGGCCAAGGGGGCCCAATGGGTCACAACACCACCAGGACCTGTTTCTCGGGTCTCACTGAAACTTTGTGCCCTTAGACACAATCTCCTCTTCCCCAGCCACACTCAGCCCCCAGCCTCTGGTAAGCGTCATGCTACTCTCTGCTTCTATAAGTTCAACTTTTTTAGATTCTACATGTAAGTGAGATCATCTGACACTTGTCTCTCTATGCCTGGCTTGTTTCACTTAACATAGAGTCCTTTAGGTTCATCCATCTTGTCACAAATCAGAGAACTTCCTACCTCTCTAAGACTGAATGGCATTGCATTATGTCTGTACATCACATTTTAAAGTTCATTCATGTGTCAATGGGTCTCTGGCAGTTCCCTTACCTTGACTATTGTGAATAGTGCTGCAATGAACCTGAGAGTACAGATATCTCTTTGACATACTGATTTCAGTTCTTTTGGATAGTATAAGGGCTGTCCAGAAAGTATCCAGCCATATAAGGTGAAAAATAGAGATATCTATGGCTGGCTATTTTCTGGACAGCCCTGGAATACCTAGTAGTAGAATTACAGCATCAATAATGGTTGTGGGGGTTTTTTTGGCTTTTTGTTTTTTGTTTTCTTTGAAACAGAGTCTCAGTACATTGCCCTGGGTAGAATGCCATTGCGTCACCGCTCACAGCAACCTCAAACTCTTGGGCTTAAGCAATTCTCTTGCCTCAGCCTCCCAAGTAGCTGGGACTACAGGTGCCTGCCACAACACTCGGCTATTTTTTTTGTTGCAGTTGTCATTGTTGTTTAGCAGACCCAGGTCAGGTTTGAACCTGCCTTCCTTAGTATATGTGGCCAGTGCCCTAGCCACTGAGCTATGGGTACTGAACCAATAATGGTTGTTTTTATAAATAGAATCACAAAGAGCAATGGAATGATAGAATACAAAATACTGTTTACCAGATTCTCAACTCCCACAATTTTTACTTTTTTCATATATTCCATGACCACCCCCCAACCTATTTTCCTCTCATACTGACTGACATTTATAGATAATTTTTGCTTATTTATAAATAAAAATGCCCTGGAGATTAAGTATTACATAAATATAAAATGCAACAGATGGAATGCTGAATAATTCCTTTTCCCCTCTTAGAAAACCCAGGACTAAGGTGCTTTTGACATACAATATGTCTTCATAAGGCCAAAGGTGTGCTATGTGTTTTTATAACACGAGTATTATCTGGGAACCTGAATTGCACTACGGCTAATGACATAAAATACTATAGGATTCTGAGGCAAGGACCATGAAAACTGCTGAGATTCTGAACGGCTGTTTGTAATTCAACGTGTCGGCCACATTTATCATTTACCGTCACCAAGACTCTCCTGCTTGTTTTATTTGCAGCTCCCCACTGGTAAAAGTAATGAATTCTAAGCCTGTTCACAGGAACCTGTGAACCAAGAGTGAAATCAAGTCGTAAATATGTTCCCCAGAGATATGGAGTGATGACAAAGTAGTGATGCCTTCCGGGGTGAAAAATTTCTATACCTAACCATTATTAATTAGTTTGTAAGTTGTTGATGAAACTTTATATCTAGAGAATCCTTAAATGATTTCTTTCTTTTTTTTTTGTTTGGGATTCATCGAGGGTACAAAGAACTCGGTTACACTGATTGCATTTGTTAGGTAAAGTCCTTCTTAAAATTGTGTAATCATTTCTTTCAATTCCTTTTTTTTAAGAGAGCACCTAGACATGCATGGGTATTTACTGGATAACAATAAAATGTAATTCCAAGGGGAGTGGTTATTAGCATTAAGGCATTCTAAAATCCTTTATTTTGGAAAGGTTCTATGCTTGTCTAATTATTGACATTCAGCAGTGTTCAGTGATATGTGATCTTGAATGTGTCTGCAGTAGCCACTACAAAAAATAATAAAAGGACACACAACTTCAACTACTAAAGGAGAACATGTTACAGGAGCGGAAAAAAGGTTGGTACTAAAAACTTCAACAGCGTCTCTGTATTTGGAAATGATTTATATTTGCAAATGTGCCACAAGATAACAAACCGCTCCACCCCTGTGACCTTCAAACCCCGTTCTCTCGCCTAACCCAAAGTTCTCTCTCTCTCCTCTTTTTCTCTCTTTATACATACATATATACAGATTTGTCATCTGTCTACATGCTCAATTTTTTATGGTCTCTACTTATTTTTATGTCAGGGCAATATCTACATTTTAAGTTCTTAAAAGACAGAAAATTTCTCTCAACTTCCCTGATTTAAAAAAAGAGAGAGAGAGAAGAAAACAGCAAAAGACAGGGGGGAATAAAAAGAATAAAAAAAGAAATACTGAGGAAAAACACACAAGGTAATACATAGAAAAAAAAGAAAAAAGATAGAAACAATTTACCCATTCTATGATTGAATCTATATACTAATAAAGAAATTTTACTATTGATAGTTAAGAATAGAAGCGAGAGGCCAGGCACAGAGGGTCACACCTGAAAGCCCTCTGCGAGGCTGAGGATCCCTTGAGCTTGGGAATTTAAGACCAGCCTGAGCAAGAGTGACACCCTATTTCTACTAAATAGAAAAATAGAAAAATTAGCCAGGGGTTATGACAGGCACCTGTAGTCCCAGCTACTCAGGAGGCTGAGGTAGGAGGATCGCTTGCTATTTTCAATGACAAATCAACTCGCAATGAAACTTTTGAACTTCTGTAGTGTTAATCATTCTATTCTGTCAGCGGTATATATTAATTGTCTCATTGAGGATGTGACCTTAGGGGAGAAAGAAGAAAGCAAGTCATGGAGACATGTAGGGTTGGGAATCAGTTTGCAGTTGAAGTAGGCAGGGAGAAGCACAGAGTTTCTTAGCCAGTTTCATCAGCTATTTATCAACACAACCTCTTTCCTTCTTTCTAACTCTGATTAGATAGTCCTGATTTGACAAGTGAATCACCTTATGGTTAGAATTAGATTCCATGTGTCTTTATTATGGCCTCTGGGAAAGACAAAGCTGTCTATCCTATTGAATAAGGCAATCAACTATAGCCCAGGTCTGCCCATAGCCTTTGTTTGTGCAGTGCAGCCTGATAAGAGAAGACAGGTGGCTTTGAAATAGAATCAATAGAACAAAATACCACTTTAGAAAGGCATTCTAAAAAAAAAAGGATTTTTAACTTCAAAGAGTTAGGTGTTCCATTGCGATTCACATTAGACATTTCCCACAAACCATTAAATATTATATTGACTTGAAAAGTCTCTAGTTTGCTATTTTGTTTTAACATAGCATATCAAACTACATTTTTTTTTTAAATTTGTCAGTCTTACTCTGTTGCCCAGGCTAGAGTACTGTGGTGTCAGCCTAGCTCATAGCAATTTCAAACTCCTGGGTTCAAGCAATCTTCCCACCTCAGCATCTTGAGCAGCTAGGACTATAGGTGCACACCACCACAGCTGGCCAATTTTTCTATTTTTAGCAGAAACAGGGTTTCACTCTTGTTCAGGCTGGTCTCAAATCCCTGAGTTAATCCTCATGCCTTGGCTTCCCAGAACCCTAGGATTATAGGCATGAGCCACCACACCCAGCCTCAAACTACAAGTTTAGTTTGTGTCTGCAATGCTCTTTGGTAGATGCATATGGGGTGGTTTTGTTCAGACAAACATGAAAAATCAAACAGCTAAACTTAAACAAAACTTGATTGCCAGCAACTAAAGGTTCTTTAGTGTAATGTTTTGAAAAATGTTCTAGATCTCACAGCCTTTTTTTGAAAAATGAGCTTCTGACTAACCTCAGTATTGCCAAATTTGCCCAGTTTTAAATGGACTACTTATGGGCTATAACCCTAAATATTACAGTTTATATGAAAAAAATTAGATGAATTATACCAAAAGTTCTGGAGTTACTCATTTTCTTGTGGCTTTGTTGGCTGACAAAGACATAAAGTGAGGATTAAGATTTATGAAAACAGCCTCAGAGTTTTATTTTGTTGTTGTTTTTCATGAGAGTGATAATGGCACTTCAGACACAGGCTGAAATTCAGTTTAGTCTTTCCAAAAGGATTTTGGTAGAAAACGTAATATCAATAATGAAATCAAAGACTTGACACACTATATTTAATTAAGGCAAATGCTGAGCTGTAACCAATCAAGGCATTTCTATATGGTATTTCCTTTTTCTCTCTAGGTACTACCTGCACACATTGCTGCTTGGAGCTCTCTGAACCTCCCCTGGTTCTGAACACTGTCCAATTCATGAATCACTTTTTTTCTCAAATAAAGCCTGCTAAATTTGTCTAATGATTTTCTTTTAACAACTCTCTGCTCCAGCTAGGCTGATATATAAGCATGAGCTTCATGAGCTCTCCCTAACCCCAGCAGCCTATATTGACTGCACATATTCATAGCAACATCATTTAATTATATTAATTCTTGTTGTATATGTATGTGTCCATTTCCAATGACTCAAGGTTGAGGGCCATATTTGAACTCTTTTGTATATCCCACTATTCATTGCAGTGTGTTGTTCCCATTGTAGATGATAAGTATTTGTAATCTAAATGAGAATATATTCTTTTTCTTTGAAACTATCTTCTGAGCTTCTTTATGTGAAGGCATATCAATTCAGAGCAAAGAGTTTTTTCTAGACCAATATATGATAGTTATAGAATAAGAAATATCCCCCTTGTTATGTGAGTCAGACAAGTAATTTCTCCACCCAGAAAATTTACCACTCTGATAGATAGGAAAGAGGTCAGGGGTACACTTGTCCTGAAAACAGTATTATGGCAGATCCAGTTCATATAACTGACATCATGTGACGGCCATGTGATCATGAAAAGTGATGATGATGGTGGCAGTGATGAAAGACCATGTGGTTATGTAGGAGAGCCATGGTATATTTTCTACCTAAAAGATGATCCTTGAGATCTTCATCTCCATGGTTTCTTAATGTTGGAAATCTTTAGGATTCAGTCCTCGATCCTTCTTTTCTCTGTACTAACACCCTTGGTGATCTCATCCAATCTCATAGCTTTTTATTCTATCTAGAAACTGATGACTCTCACATTTATATCTCTAACCCAGAACTTGCCCCTTTCTGCATTTCCACTCAGATATCGAATAAAAATCTTAAATTTAACATGCTGTAAACTCTAATCTTTCAACAGTACCACTTTCTATCAGCAAAATAAAATAATGAAAAATTTTAAATACCTAGTCTACTTATAATTTTTCCAATATCTGGTATGATAGCTTCATCCTTCCAATTGTTCAGACCAAAATACTTGAAGTCATTCTTCCTTTCAGCTGTAACTTCAAAACAGGTAAAAATCTGCAACCATCTCTCATCACTCAATGTTAGAACAGTGGTTTAAGACTAGATTATGACAATAGCTTCCCATCCAGTCTCCCTGTTTCTATGAATTCACCCCAGCACTTTTTCCCCTTGTTCATTCCACTCTACCACATTTGTTTCTTGCTGTATTTTGAACATCTTAAGAACAGAAATGCTTCTGATTTATGGTTTGCCCCTGTTAGTCCCTCTGTTGGGCATGCTCTTTCTCCAGATGTCCACATCCACATCACTTGCTCCTCTACCTCCTGAATATTTTACTTAAATGTAAACTTGTGACAGCTCTTTTTTAAAAGGTAAATGCCTGACCCAATGGCCCACTTTATTCCTCTTTTTCCACTGCTTGATTTTTTTCTATAACTCTCATCACACTCTAATATACTATATCATTCAGGTATTTATTATTTTTGTCTATCTTCTTCCCTTCAAATGTAAGCTCAAATGAGGATAGCAATTTGTCCATTTTGCTATAATGTCTACAACAGAACCAAGCAGCTTGTAGGTGCTCAGAAAACTTACTTGTTGCATAATTAATGAATGAGTAACTGTGAAGAAGAGTCTTCACTAACTATAACAGAAAGGAACAGCAACATTAGGAAGTTACTTATTATGATGAACCCACAGAAAATAAAGATAACCATGGTATAGTAGGTTTTAGCCCTGGTTCCTCTCACCCTCAGTGTCCTAATCCATAAAATGGGCATAATAGTTCTTTCCCCACTCTACATTAGAAGGCTATTTTGATAGTGAAATAAAATAATGCCTATGAAAACAACTTTAAGCCTTATATGAGTTCTAGTTTTAACAATGTCAAAGGAATCATTTTAATAATAAAATATCTAGAATAAATTGACTCAATTTCTGATTTCTTCTCTATTGAACTTATTGTCTGTTTGACTTATTTAACATTCTATCATATACTGTTCTATCTAATTTCCACTATTTTCAGCTCAGCACTTCTAGCTCAGGCAGCTAGGACACCAGCAACATACACCGGAGCTGGTGGGTTTGAATCCAACCTGGACCTGCCAAACAACAATGACAACTACAACTAAAAAGAAGCTGGGGGTTGTGGGGGGGGTGCCTGTAGTCCCAGCTATTTGGGAGGCTGAGGCAAGAGAATTGCTTAAGCCCAGGAGTTTCAGGTTGCTGTGAGCTGTGACATCACAGCGTTCTACCCAGGGCGACATCTTGAGACTCTATCACAAAAAGAAAAAAAAAATTCCACTATTTTCTTTTTTTTCTGATGCAGTGTCTTGCTCTGTCACCCAGGCTGGAGGACAGTGTTATGATCATAATTCACTATAGTCTCAAACTCCTGAGCTCAAAGGTTCCTCCTTCCTCAGCCTCCTCATGCCCAGCTAATTTTTTCAAATTTCTTATAGAGATAAGGTCTCACTGTGTTACCCAGGCTGGTATCAAACTCCTGGCTTCAAACAATCCTGCCACTTCACCCTCCCAAAGTTCTAGGATCACAGGTGTGAACCACTATGTCAAGACAAATTTCCATTATTTTCATTTATATTTACTCCTTCAACTTTCCATGTGTGTCTACTAAAATTAGCTTTTTATTATCGCCTTTATTATCTTATAATAGTAATTGTAAAATTTCTGAAGGATAGACATTTTATTACATATTTTTAGACTTTTCTTTTAGAATAACCTTTCATACATACTTGATTACTAAATTTTTGTCAAGGACAGAGGGTGGAAAGAGGTGAGGGATAAAAATCTACCTGTCAGGTATAATGTGCACTCTCTAGCGAAAGCCCTGACTTCAGCATGATACAAGTCATTCATGTAAGCAGAGACATTTTTACTCCCTAACCCTATTTAAAAAATAAATAAATGTGGCTGGGCACAGTGGCTCACACCTGTAATCCTAGTGCTCAGGGAAGTTGGGCGAATTGCTTGAGCTCAGGAGTCAGAGACTAGCCTTACAATCAATTTCTGGATTTCTGAGCAAGAATAAGACTCAATTACAGGCTGAGCAAGAATGAGACCCAATCTCTTCTAAAAATAGGAAACTAGCTGGGCATCATGGCAGGTGCCTGTAGTCTCAGCTATTTGGGAGGCTGAGGCAATAGGATCACTCAAGTCTGAGAGTTTAAGGTTGCTATGAGCTACGATGATGCCCCAGCCCTCTGCCCAAGGCAGGGTGAGATTCTGTTGATAAATTAATTAATTAATTAATTAATATTTGTATAATGGACTCACTAAATAGACTGCCGTAGAAGAAGCTGTGGTGAAGGAGGACTGTAAATGTTGGCTTATAGAACTCAGGCCCGGCGGACTTAGACTTGACATATACAGCAACAGATAATTAATAAAGTACAATATTGCATAATTATATTATTGTAATTATAATACAATGTGAATAGAATATCATACTGGTTGTGATCTTACATATTATCTGATACTCTTAGATGTGTTCTCCATCTTGCCTTGAAGCAACACTATGTTCAAACCACCCTACGACTAATAAGAATGTAATGAAGGATGCTTATGTTTGTATAGCCCTGAGCAGACCAAGACATATAGTTATATCAAGTTATTTACATATATCAGACTTATTTGTATAATTATCTCACTCGAATCCACCCCATAATTTTCAGGAGGAAATTCAGATTTTGGATCTGCATGATTTTTTCAATGCAGTTTTCAGTTTTGGGGAACAGTGTGTTTGCAATTAAAGCTCATCTATTTAAAAAAAAATGTAAATTTTTTTGGCTCAGCGCCTGTGGCTCAAGTGGCTAAGGTGCCAGCCACATACACCTGAGCTGGTGGGTTCGAATCTAGCCCGGGCCTGCCAAACAACAATGATGGCTGCAACCAAAAAAACAACCAGGCGTTGTGGTGGGTGCCTGTAGTCCCAGCTACTTGGGAGGCGGAGGCAGGAGACTCGCTTGAGCCCAGGAGTTGGAGGTTGCTGTGAGCTGTGCTGTCACAGCACTCTACCCAGGGTGACAGCTTGAGGCTCTGTCTCAAAAAAAAAAAAGTAAATTTTTTTACAAAAATGTAAATTCTCTGTAATCATACCCACGTTAGCAACACTTCAGAAGCAAGGCTAGGGAAAGCAGCTGCTTCTGTAAAGCCCAAGTGCCCAGGTCAGCCAAACTGACAGCAGAAGACAGAGAGTCTGGTAGGTGCTGTGGCCACGAGGCAGGAATCCATCCCCTCTTCCTAGGGACAACATAAAAACACCAATCTAGGAAACAAAGTGTAGGAGCTTCCAAAACCCAAACACCGTCAGAAAAGAATATTCCACAACCTTCCCCAGTAATGACTTGAGTCTACTGCCACGATTTAAATAGTCTGCATTTTCTTAAAGTACCTGCTTATCTGCAAGGCCTCTGCCTGCCCAACCCAGCATCCCGTGTGGTCCCCGGAACCCGACCACCATCCTGACCTATCTCTTGGTCGTAAGCTCAATCCTCTTCACAGTCCCTAGGGATAAGCACCCAAGTTCTTCTCACGTAAGGACAATTTTTACAGGGAAATTGAGAGGAATGACAAGAATAACCAACTTGGGAAGGTTACAAAGACTGCTCACACCTGTGTGCCCAGGTTTATGCTTCAGTTCACTTCTGGAAGGGCAGCAGAAGCCTGCTGGGATTTGGGATCTCCATTTTTATCTGTCTGGGGCTGGACTCACCAAATTGGTTCCATTTCCCTTCTCCATCTTTAGACACCGCCAGCAGCTCTGTGTGTCACTTGAACAAGTGTCTCATCTTTCTCATCTTTGCTTTCCTCCTCTAGAAAATCACAATGGCAATGACACCAGACCTCACCTAGTTATTGTGAAGATCAAATGACTTAATACAGATAAATGCTTAGAATAGTGCCTGGCACATAGCAAAACCCAATAGCTATTAGCTACCATTTATTATCGTTTGTCCTTGTAAGCATGTCTCCTCATCCTAAAGAAAACTCCTGTGTCCCATTGTCCCATGGGTTCACTGCCTGCCCAAACATGCCAGGTCTCATGGCGTCCAATGTACACATCCTCTGCTCCAACCAGACATAACCTGGGTATTTCCCTCACCTGACTCATTCTGAGCTCATTATTTATATTTTCTCATCAAAAGATATGAGTTATTAATAATAGCCTTTCCTCTTCTGTGCAAGAGCCTCTTACCTACACTAGAAAGCAGGGAACTAACTACAGATTTTTTCCACGCAATAGTAGTTCTAGGGGCTGTCAGTGAGATTTGCGGCTTTGGGGAGGCAGCTTGCCCAGTGGCTTCGAGACTAAGGAGGTCATCATCACGGTTTCTGTGACAGTGTATACAGGGATTTGCACAGCTACACGTCTCCAAGGCTTTTCGCAATTTGCTTCTCCTGGACTGGAAAGGGTAGGTGGATCTGTGACTTGTGCCCTATGTGGTTCTGGGTGGCCTCCCCAGTGTGACATTCCTGAAAATATAGGTCAGCTCAGCCCTTGCTGTGAAGGGTTCAGACACATGTTACCATGCGAGATGAAGAAAATGTTGCATCTGTTTTAAAACAGAAAACAGAGACAAAGTGTTCTCTTTATGAAAGGAATGAACCCGTTCATCCAACAAATATTTACAGCTGGGTGCGGTGGCTCACGCCCGAAATCCCAGCACTCTGGGAGGCTGAGGTGGGCAGAGCTCATAAGTTCAAGACCAGTCTGAGCTAGAGCGAGACCCTGTCTCTAAAAATAGCCAGGTGTTATGGTGGGAACCTGTAGTCCCAGCTACCTGGGCGGCTGAGGAAAGAGAATCACTTGAGTCCTAGAGTCTGAGGTTGCTGTGAGCTGTGACGCCACAGCATTCTACCTGGGGTCAACAAAGGGAGACTCTGTCTCAAAAAAAAAGAATTATAAAGTGCAACTCTGTTCTAGGCCCTGAGTTTAGAAGTGTGAACAGAACAGACATGATTCCTGCCCTTGTGGCACTTAGAACACAATGAATTAATGCCATAATTAGGAAGTTACCAGAGAATGATCCACCGTCCCCTTGCAGGTCTTACTCCACCCACAGTGAATACTGAATGAACCCTCAGTGGGCCCAGAATCCCTGCCCGATCCGCTTCTTCCTCTTCCTTCTCGATCTTCTTTCTCTTTCTTCCCTCTCTCGTTTCCTTTCTTTGTCTTCCATGCTTCCCTTTCATCTTCGTTAGTACCCTTTATTACTCTACTTCTAGCTTACTAAACACCAGCTAGGAACAGTAACTTGACCTCCCTCTCCTTGTTTCCTAGGCAGTTCTAAATGAAAGTCTCTCTTCGCTGTTGTATAAATAACCGGGCTGATGAGTTCTGTCAGGTGAGGTTTAGGAGGCAGTGGGCGAGGCTGTCCTTACTGCATCTTAGAAATGTTGCTCTTCAACGACTACTAACTGGTCACAGCTAATTACATTAGAACTATCTCTTCTCTTCCTTTCTCCTTTCAAGAAAGGTAGAATACAAGAACATTTCAGTAGTCAGGCAACATCAGGAAAAACAGAACAGGTATGGAAGTCACAGGTTTTGTGGATAGTGAAGATTGATCTTTGAGTGCTATGTATTATATGTAAATGCTTTCTTTCATACAAAATGTCCTAACCTATATTATGTGTGAGGCTGGTGGGATTCCTACAAGATTATTTAAAGTACCAAATGTATCCAAAGCTGTAAGGAAAGGCTCAGCCAGACACAAAAAAGGAGAGCACAACCACCCTCTAATCCCAGCCTGCCCTCCCTCCACCAAGGGCACAGGCCCCGTTATATAGGCACTCACACGGGCACGCACACTGCAGGCACTCACACAGACTCACACACACTGCAGGCCCTCGCACGCGTGCACACACACTGGCATACCTTCCAGACCACCTGCTCCCACAGCAAGTCTCTTCAGCTCAGCGCGGATTGCTGGGAGCCTGGCTGCACTCAGGCATTCCCACAATGCCCCTCTGTCCGTGGGCTCAGCCAGGGCAGACAGTGATCTCTCTATTAACTCACTCTGCAGCCCCTCCCTTTCCCCAGAAACTGGGAGTGGGGCTGAAAGGCCCAGGCTTGGTCTTTTTGCTGAACAGATTCCATGCAGAAACCCATCAAGAGCTGCCTCGGGAGAACAAAGGACATTCCCATCACCCAGGAAATTCAAGGGATTTAGGAGCTCTGGCAGGAACTGGGGTCAAACATCAAATATATAATTTTATTATGTCATATTGTTACATGGCAATGTAACAAAAATTGGGAATGAATAAATTCTAGAATATTGTAGACTCAGAAGAAAACTTCAAGCTATTTTTTCAAAGGCTTTATGCTTACAAGAAGGCATTTTGCAACCGCACAATTTCCTTAAGTCAACGAGTATTATCAGAAAATTTAACTCATATTTTAAAAATTTATTTAAATTTTACTTCCTAATTCCATTTTAAAGGATGTTTGGTATGAAGGAATTTAAGTTTTTTTACAGGTCTCTCTTAAAATTTATTTTCTCCAAATGTCAGGAAGTTGTCCTGCCTTGAATTCTTGTATATGAGGATTTATTTGAAATGCTGAACTAAAGACATTTCTGAACAGTGTGACAAAATTAACATGTCATTCTTAACTAAAACAATAGTTGGCTCAGCGTCTGTGGCTCAAGTGGCTAAGGCGCCAGCCACATATACCTAAGGTGGCAGGTTCTAATCCAGCTCAGGCCCGTGAAAAACAACAATGATGACTGTAACCAAAAAATAGCCGGGCATTGTGGTGGGCACCTATGGTCCCAGCTACTTGGGAGGTGGAGGCAGGAGACTCACTTGAGCCCAGGAGTTGGAGGTTGCTGTGAGCTGTGATGCCACGGCACTCTACCCAGGGGGATAGCTTGAGGCTCTATCTCAAAAAAAAAAAAAAAAACACCTAAAACAATAGTGCTCTGATTATGTAGTTAAATGAAATTTTGTCAATATAGCCAAAAGAAAGACATGTAAGTAGGAATCAGCTGACCAGAAGTTAGTTCTTGATATTGCTCAACCTAAACTTAGGTTCTCACTTCAGTCAGTCAAACACTGATCATTCTCCAACAAACCAAACCTAACAATCCTTTCACTCCCTGCCTAATACAGAAGACATTGTTAAGTGGATGTCTGTGTGGTGCTTTGAGCTGTTCAAATGAAAAACAGCATCTAGAAACATAAAGTCATGTTTGGTGTGAGGCAGAAGCAGGCCCTGCCAAATCTTGCGGGTAGACCTGGAAATAGCAGAAGACCATCTGAAGGGCAAAGTGTTACCAAATAGCAGGGGCTTACAGTTCCGACTCATAATTCTGCTTCTGCCAATGTACGCTTTTAAACAACAGGGGACTGGTGAAATTACACTCTATGGAATACTATGCGTTAAACCATTAAAGATGATTTAGAAGAAAATGACATGGAAAATGTTCGTCATACATTCTATGAAGTTATCAAACAGTAAGTACTATATGATCTCATGTAAGTGTATATAAATACAGATACTGGGAAAAAGAGAGAGAAGAAATCGACAATCAGATGTGGATATAGGGGCAGATGTGGTAAAGTTGTAGATACGAATGTAGGTGTAGCCACAGAAATACATCTAGCTCTAGGCTTATTATACATATAGTATGTGTGTATATCTATATACAGAAAGAGATCTAGATTTGAATGGTAATGGATAGTGTTCCATATAGCATACTTGTATGTATAGATATTCATTTTATTTTATTTTTTGAGACAGAGTCTTACTTTGTTACCCTCAATAGAGTGCCATGGTGTTATAACTCACAGCAACCTCAAACTCAGGCTCAAGCAATCCTGTTGCCTCAGCCTTCTC
This sequence comes from Galagoides demidoff, assembly GCA_963574575.1. Classification (NCBI taxonomy): domain Eukaryota; kingdom Metazoa; phylum Chordata; class Mammalia; order Primates; family Galagidae; genus Galagoides; species Galagoides demidoff. The sequence goes on from CAUYQV010189166.1 coordinate 22,156, forward strand.
AGTAGCTGAAACTACAGGTGCCTGCCACAACCCCTGGCTAGTTTTTGTTTTTTTTAGAGAGGGGATCTTGCTCTTGCTCAGGCTAGTCTCGAGCTCTTGGGCTCAAGCAACCCACCTGCCTTGGCCTCCCAGAGTGCTAGGATCAGGTGTGAGCACCGTACCCGGCCTTATAGATAAAAATATTGATACTAAAATGTTAATAAAGATCTTTCAAGTAATGGGATTTAGGGTGATTTTAACATTTGTATTTTCGCCTATCTGCATTTTTCTGAATAAACATAAATTTTCTTCAATAAAAATGTAAGTTATCTTCAATAAATATTATTTTATATGAATATAAAAAGGCTGGGTGTGGTGACTCATGTCTGTAATCCTAACTCTCTAGGAGATGGAGGCAGGAGGATCCTATGAGCTCAGGAGTTCAAGACTAGCCTTAGGAAGGGCAAGACCCCATCTCTGAAGAGCAAGACCCCATCTCTACCAAAAACAAAAAGAAATAATTAGCCCGGTGTGGTGGTGGGCTCCTATAATCCCACTACTAGGGAGACTGAGGCAGGAGGATCACTTGAACCCAGGAGTTTAAGGTTGCTGTGAGCTATGCTAACATCACAGAACTCTAGCCTGGGGAAACAGACTCTGTCTCAAAAAAATGAAATATTAAAAAAGAAAAAATATGTATACACACACACACACACACACACATATATAATTGTTAAAGTGAATGGCACCAGGAAAACGTAACATATATAAACCAATTGGCTGGAGGTAGATTATACCACATTTACTCTAAAAGAAAAACAAATTATTATGCTTATTTTTATGTGCAATACTTGTCAGGCTCCAGCTCTACTGTACTCTGGGCTTTACTGTGACAGAGCTGGATGGCTGGGTGGTATGGGAGTGAGCCACAGCCAGCATCCCAGGCCTCATCCTTGAAATGACTTGAGGACAACCACACCAGCGGCTTTTATCTCCTAGGACCTCTTGAGGCATATCTGACTTTTCACACAAATTGTAGGGCATTAAACCACCCATCATCTGAAACATTATAAACAGGTCATTTTTATGGTTGCTTTAAAGTACTCTAAATTAATTTAGGAAATACCTTCAGATTTTCGAAGTAAAGAAAAACATAATTCCTTACCAAACCTTTGTATAGAAGGCAAAATGGGATCCAATTTATTAACCCAAGTACTCATGGCTGGGTAACATAGGAAACAGGAAAATTTATTTTGGCATCCAATTCCTTCTTGTTTTATCCATCTGGGACCGCTTCCCCAGTTTAATAACAAAGAAGGAAATGTGGTCACCTCCACCAGGGAATATCACCTCAGAGTTAAATATTTCTGGTATAATATCCTCTCTATAGAATGCTGGGTCTTAAGCAAACGGCTTTAAAGAAATAAATATGAAAAATTTCCGTTTTAGATTTAGAAGATCAGTACTCAACCTGAGACCTGACAGGATGCCTAGATGTCATGTAAGAAAGAATAATTACTGGTACCTTTGCATTCTTATTCAAGCAGCAGTAGAGTCTCTTTAGAAAACCGCACATGGGGTAGAAAGATACAGATGCTAAAATGTTCCGTGTAAAGATCTCACGGGAAGAGATTCTTTTTTATTTTTTAATTTTCTTGCATTTGGTTTGTGGCCTGGAAAAAGAAGATTGCTTTTTCTTTACTTTGTTTTTTAAAAGATGTATTTCTGGTAACAATAATTAAACAGTAACTATATCGTATTTCTTTTGGATGAGCTGAAAGAAACAGGATGAAGGCATCATTCAGAGCACTGGATATCTCTTTCCCTAATCTCCGGCCTCATAAATCAGAGACTCTTTTATATATACACAGTGCCCGGCCTTTCCATATATATATATATGTCTCACACCTATACTTTCAGTACTTGAAAGGCCGAGGTGGGTAGATTGCCTGAGTTCACGAGTTCGAAAAAAGAACTGAGAGTGAGCCTGAGCTAAAAAATACCTAGATGTTGTGGCAGACACCTGTAGTCCCAGCTACTTGGAGGGTGGAAGTAAAAGGATCACTTGAACCTAAGAGTTTGAAGTTGCTGCCAGCTATGATGCCACGGCACTCCACCCAAGGTGACCAAGACGGGACTCTGTCTCAAAGAAAAAGAAAAAAGAAACATATATATATATATATAGTGTGTGTGTATATAAAGCTAATAAAACATATTTCTGAAAGATTTCCTAGTTTTTGGAACTATTTAAACTATAAAATATAATTTCCCTTTGTTTTCTAATTCTTTCAGTGGGAAACCCCATTACATAATGTAGAAACTTTCACATGTTCAGTGTCAAATGCCTCTTTTCTCTTCATTTCAATATCACAGTTGATTAACTGCTACCTAGGGTGCGAACACAAGCTATTATTACCAAGAGGTGCTAAATATACAAAACAGGTTATTATTCAGCAGGGGCTATTTAGAAATAGGTAACTTAAAATTTAATTTACTTGTTTCCCCTATAAGTGACTATTGCAAACATCATAAAATATATTCACTTACAGTCATAAAAGGGGGATTTATTGTACATTTCCTGTTTCTACTAAGGTCTGGCTGTAATTCCCCCAGGTAGACAAAACACAAGAGAATTTTAATGTCCTTTAAAAATTCCTCGAACTGACTTTAACAAATAGAGAAGAAAATGGGAGCAGGTTTTCAAAACTATGCTTGAACCTGAAAAATCATTTTTCTTTTTTCTTTTGCTTAGAACTACGTGGTACCTTCTGAATGTTTCAGAATCTCTGGCTTGTATTTCTAAGTTAATATTTGATCACTTAGCCTTTAAAAAAAATGATTAATTGTGAATTTCTTTTTCTAAGAAAAAAAGAATCAACTAACATTAAATTTTGCATGATCTAGTAGACTACATGTACAACTTCAGAAGCTACATTTTAGGCTCTTGCCCACACCTACGGTGCATCTTACAAGGGTACATGTGAAATTTACTAGGTATAGAATATAAATGTCTTAACACAATAACTAAGAAAATGCTATGAAGGCTATGTTAACCAGTTTGATGAAGATATTTCAAATTATACATAAAACCAGCACATTGTACCCCAGGATTGCATTAATGTACACAGCTATGATTTAATTAAAAAAAATTATAATAACTTAAAAAATCATTTTCCCAAGCATCCTAGTGTTAAGTTACAGCTGTATTTGGTTACTCTGTGGATGGGAAATAGGCCGGTTGCTTTTCTTCTTGGCTTCTGAGCCTTGCTCCTGAATCTTTTCCACACACACAACTCTAATTTCAAAGAGAAACCCCACCGGGAGACTGGAAGACAGGCCTGTGAGAGAAGGAAGTTATGTTAATTTCCCACCCCCAAAGATGCCAGTGAGCAAAAAAAGAGGTTTCATTCTAGATTGATTCAAAGTTTGGTTATCACACTTACAAGTTTTCACAGCTCCACCATCTCATCCCCCTCCCTCTCTCACCAGTAAATTGCTTAGTCAAAGAAATAGTATAGCTGCCTCAGGAGCTGAGCCAAGCTGAATGTGACCCTTGGTGTCCCCTGGGCCCCATGGTAATTGAAGACATGGATGGCTGTTGTTTCAGGCTGCAGCTCAGCCAGGAATTAATGTTTGGGGATCAATGCCTCACATGGGCCACAACTCACCCACAGAGCTTTGCCAGTGTTTGCTTCTCAAAGTTGAAAGATTCCAGAAAAAAAAATAATAATAATACAAGAAGTTCTGAGTAAAGACACAATTTTTGACATTGGCTGATGGCGAAATAACAAACTCTTAACCTTTGTTAATTGGAAGTTACTAATGGAGAAATCTTTGCAGAAGAAATACTGTCCACTGCAAGCATTCAGTCAGCAAATATTTCACACATCAGGCCGTGCCATACTCCTAACCCTGTCTCTTCCCTTTGACAATCCAACGAATACTAAGAATTAGGAAAAAGCACATACCTTTGTACATAAACACAGAACCTATGTCACAAACCTGATGGAATAGAGCCCTGGCCGCCCCCACTTCCTTGCCCCCCAAGTTAGGAGCCCTGGTTTGAATTCCACTTGAAGTATGGATGGCTTGTGCCCCTTCCCACCACACTACAGCCTGTCCATGTGAAAGGAGCACAGTCCTAAGTCACTCAGCAAGGCGTGGTGACTGCCTGCACAATTACCAAGCACCATGATCAAGAACTGTCTTGCACAGCCTTTTGTGCTGACCCACGAAAGTGTGAGAATGAAGTTTTTTTTGAGGGGGGAGAACTTTCTGCTGGGCTAGGAGCCCAGAGTTCTGACAGGTTTTTAAAGTAGCTTCTTCTGTTCATGAAACCTCCTCTGTAGAGCTCAGTTCTTGTGTAAAATGGAGAAATCGGCAGAGTGTAAAGGCAAAGTTCCCCTCTAGTCACAAATTCTGTGTACAGATAAGCTGTTCAGGCCATTGCCACCCAGTAATGGAGAACCCAAGACTTGTCTCTTTGGCCAGATTCCAATTGAGGCTTTACCAATTGCTAGCTGTATTATGCGCAAGCCACTGGAACTTTCTGAACCTGCTTCTTCGTCTTTTCTTTCTTTCTTTCTTCCTTTTCTTCCTCTCTCTCTCTCTCTCTCTTTTTTTTTTTTTTTTTTTTGAGACAGAGTCTCAAGCTGTCATCCTGGGTAGAATGTTGTGGCGTCATAGCTCATAGCAACCTCAAACTCTTGGGCTTAAGCAATTCCCTTTGCCTCAGCCTCCCAAGTAGCTGGGACTACAGATGCACACCACAATGCCTGCCTATTTTTTGGTTGTAATTGTCATTGTTGTTTGGCAGGCCCGGGCTAGATTTGAACCCACCAGCTCTGGTGTGTATGGTGGGTGCCCTAGCCACTGAGCCTATTTCAATACAGATGAAATTATGATGGATGGAAGGCAATTAGCATAGTGTTTCACAAAGGGTTTAATGAATAACTATTATTTTTATAAAAGAGCCACATGTCTTCTCCTAATCCTTATGCCAAAGTAATAGATCAATGACATAGAAAATAGTTGAATATTGAAAAAATAGACATGATGTGTTTATATAATTATTTTAAAGTCTGTAAGGCTAAAATATAGTATCCAGACAAATGAGAAATTATGAAAGCACTTGCTAAATATATAAACACAAACTAATTTCATTAATATGTAAAGTCCCCCTGGGTAGAGTACTGTGGCATCATACCTCATAGAAACCTCAAACTCTTGGGCTCAAGTGATCCTCTTACCTCAGCCTCCTGTGTAGCTGGGACCACAAGTGCCAGTCACAAGTCAGGGTCTCTCTCTTACTCAAGCTGGTCTCGAATCTCTGAGCTCAAGCAATCCAATGGCCTTGGCCTCCCAGAGTGCTAGGATGACAGGCCTGAGCCACTGCAACCAGCCTTTAATATATACAAAAGTTCTCAAAAATCAGCAAACATATATAAAAGATGTTCAACCTCACTCAGACAATATTGTTTAATCCATCAAATTGACAGAATTTAAAAAACCTGATAACATCCATTGCTGGAATATAAGGAAATAGACATTGTACATAGTATGTGGGAATATCAATTGCTAAAACCACTTTGCAAGGAAATTTGACAATATTTAATATATTATTAAAACATTCTTTCGGCTCGGCGCCTGTGGCTTAAGCGGCTAAGGCGCCAGCCACATACACCTAAGGTGGCAGGTTTGAATCCAGCCCGGACCCGCCAAACAACAATGGCTGCAACCAAAAAATAGCTGGGCATTGTGGCAGGCGCCTGTGGTCCCAGCTACTTGGGAGGCGGAGGCAGGAGACCCGCTTGAGCCCAGGAGTTGGAGGTTGCTGTGAGCAGTGAAGCCATAGCACTCTACCCAGAGGAAAAGCTTGAGGCTATGTCTAAAAAAAAAAAAAAAAAAAAAAACTTCTTCCACCATCCTATGCTCGCTCCACCCAGAGGAATATTTAATGCAGTGAAACAACTGAGGAGAACAAAAACCAGATCATCAAATCCTATGTCTCCTGGAGCCAAGGTACTCTGTGCTTGTGCCACTACTTACAACATCCATCCAAGGATTTTAAGCAGCTGTGTCTTTCAGACTTTGAGAAACCTTCAGATCAAACAATGAAACCTGCTCCTCTCTTCCATTTACCCCACAGAAGGACAGTTCCACTTTTAAATCTATAAATAGATTATAAAAAGAAAACAAATCACTTTGTGTGTCTGTGTGTGTTTCTGCGTGATGCACTGAGAAAAACCAAAACCATCACTGACATGGAGACAAAGACCCAAGAAATCTCATCTCAAATATTAGTATTAATTTTTTGCTGAAGCTCCCTAGTTTTAGCTTATCAGAATGAACCTTCCTCCAGATTCTAATACAAATTATTTGTACCTGTCTCAGACTGCTTTATTTCATTACATTTGTGTGTTGTATGTTGACACTTCAACCACACTAGAGTTCCCTGAGACTAATAATTTCCTCACTTTCATATGCCTTCCCCAACCCCCAACCCATGCCCACAGCCATTGTGGAGCTCAAAGAATGGCCAAGTCAGATGTTTGGTGAAATGGTTGTTGAGTTGAGGTCTCCCCAAATAAGAGTGAATTCAAGCATGACTGCCCATCTTCTAACACTGCTGCCTGAAGTAAACATATATTTACCATTCAGCATCTACATAGCTAGGATTTATGGGAAGAAGACAAAGATTAGTTTTTTTAAAGTGCCCTGACTCAAAGAACTCACCACCTACCATAAGAGACAAGCCACACACACAACCAAAACCAAACGCAGGAGAAATAAACACACACAAAAAAGTTCTGGAAATTGAAAGAAATGTACAAGGTGTGAAATCTCTACAGTATTTTGCTATCATCTTTATTTAAGTGGTCAATTAAAATATTTCCACCCAAATAAATATGCAATGTCTTTCCCTGGTAATTTACTGACATTTCTTTCTTGAAGTTGCTGACATTTAATTATCAGAAGAGCTGTTAAGAAAGGTCTTAGCCATAATAGAGAATTCAACTTTTTTTTTTTTTTTAAACAAGGAAGCTTAAGAGAAAGCATCCTTGTTATTTCAGCAATTCTGGAAGAGTTTGACTTTTCTGACAATATAACTGCAAAGAAACTTGAGTCAAAACACACGAAAAAAGATGCTCAAGATATTTCAAGTCTACAATTATTTGTTGAACACACGCTAAGTGCCAGGAAATATGTTAAGCTCTCCAGGGAAGCAGAGCTCAGCCTTTATTTGGGATAACAGTGGGTTATTGGTCCAAGATCAGACATTAAGCTGTAACTTTATGACAAACAGCATAAAAGACTTATGGACGAAGACTATGAAATTCAAAGGAGAGAGAAATTATGTAAATGAGGAAATTTATTAACAAAAGTGCCATGGCGCTATGCAAAGAAAACTGAATTGAATAACTTAGCATTTGCATTATGCACCTGGTTCTGCCAATAATTTGGTGATGAAACTGGAGCAAGTCACTGCCTATTTCTCAAGCTTCAGTGTGTCTCCCGTCATTAAAAAGGAGACTTAGACCAGGCAGCCCTTCCAGTAATCACAGTCTACAAACAAATCTGGGCATTGAATTAAACCACCCTCCAAACTGGAGGTACAGCAAGAGAATGCAAATTTCTCACTGTACCATTTGAATCCATTCAACCTCTTAGATGTCTGTCCTAGATGAGATTCAAATGCAACAAACCCCACAGCTACACAGAATTTGATATTTATATGACTATAATTTACTGGCTAAATTACATACCATTTAATCATAAAGCCTGGAGTACTCTTACAATATTAACAAGGGGGACATACTACGGCAGGCAGGTAAGTGGGGGAGGGCTCTGCCTCCATTCTGTGGCACATAAAGTACAGGATAATTATAGGTCCAGCAACCACTGGTTGATACTGGTCCTATTTGTAAGAAAAGTGAGAAATTGATTTCCCATTTGAAATGGTCCCAGTATACCTTTCCAAAGTTACACTCCTTTTTAAATATTTACTTGGTAAATTATTATTGGACAAACTTGCATTACAAAATGAAAATCTCCAGGGAGGGCACTGGGAATCTATTTTTAATAACAGGTAATTTCAAAGAGGAGGCACATCAGACACTCCTGACAACAGAATATCTGATGTAGTCATTGTGCGCCACAAAGGTCCTGCTTTTTCCCCTTTTGTGTGTTTCTTCTGCCAGCAACGGACTTCTCCTGCCTCTGGCTGACAACATACGCCTACCTGTCCTTCAGGATGCAACCCAAACAATACCTGATCCCATGACCTTCCCCACTCTTTCTCCCAGGAAAGTACCTTGTACTTCCCATAAGCCTTGGTACTTTCTATAATTATATAACTTATATACATATATTTCCTGTCTAGTCTGTTAGATTTCGAGCTCTTAGAAATCAAAGAAGTCTGATTCATTCATTCACTTATGAGTTCATTCATTCGACCAGTTTTTTTTTTTTCTTTTTTTGGAGACAGGGGCTCAAGCTGTCACCTTGGGTAGAGTGCTGTGACATCACAGCTCACAGCAACCTCCAACTCCTGGGCTTCAGCGATTCTCTTGCTTCAGCCTCCCAAGTAGCTGGGACTACAGGCACACAATGCCGGGCCATTTTTTGGTTGTAGTAGTCGTTTGGCTGGCCCAGACTGGATTCGAACCCACCAGCTCTAGTATATGTGGCTGGCACCCCAGCCTCTCGGGCTATAGGCGCCGAGCCTCAACCAGTATTTACTGGGAACTTACCACACTCCAAGAACTGCTCTAGGTGCTGGTGATACAGCAATGAACAAAACGAAGTTCTCTATTTTTCTGGACAGTCTAGTACAGGTGCCACTAAACTGTGGCCCAAAGACCAAACCCAGCTTGCTGTATTTTTGCTCCATAAATTTGGAACATATCCATGCTCAATTGTTCACATATTATCTGTGGCAGAGTCTTGAGGATTTCCATATCGTCTGAGAGCTGCAGCAAAACCTTATGGACCACAGAGGCTAAAATATTTACCGTCTATCCTTTTACAGAAAACATTTGCTCTGACCCCTGTCCTAGTGTAACCTTCCCACAGAGCACAATGCCAGCAGGCAGTTCATAAATGCTTTAAGAATAAAATGAAGATTAAAAGTAAGAATAAAATCATATAAGGCAACTCCTGTGGCAGAGCCTCTTTTACTCAACTCCAGCTTCATTCTTAATTATGCCAGAGTTAATTCCCACCCAGAATAGAATGTTGTTAGCAACTACAGTTTAGCATGATAAAAAGGGAAGGAGCAAGCTATCAAACCTATGGAAAAGTTAAGAACTAAATAAATTTGCTGTGATTTCAGAAGTCATTGCTATTTCAGGCTCATTTGTGATCATAACAGCTGGCCTGGCAAAATATATTACAATAGCTGTCTTTTCTGGCTTTCGAGAGCTTACAGAAGTTTGGGAAGAATTATTGCTTTTCATTGGTTTGTTTGCCCTCCAAAGACACACGGGCTGGAGGTGAGACCTTTGTGTCTTTCGGATCCAGCTGACTAATGACACTTGGATTAGCTTAAACACAAGCACACAGCAGCGTGTGAGGAAAAGCCCATTCTCTCAAATACCAATGCCAAGTTTATAAATTCAATCTTCTATCCATATCCTAAGAGTTGTCTTCTTTATCTTGTCCATACAAAAGGGTATTCTCCCCAGAAAAGAACTAAAAGGTGTGCTATTGCAGGATCCTTTTCAGGGGCTGGGTGACCATAAAATTTAAAGGGGAAAGCTAATACACAGCTAAGATTTTATAAGTCTTGTGCACGGTTTCTATGTGGTTTACTGCAGAGAGTTACAGTTTTAGAGTCAAAGAAGTCTTTATTACACAAAAGCTGTGCCACTCGTTAGCCACATAAACTTGGGCAAATCATTTAGCCTCTCTGAGTCTCTGCTTCCCATATAATGAATGTAAATAATCAGAATCACATCACAGGGCTGATGTGAATTAGTAGTAAGTGCAAAGCAGGTTTCTTGGAATAAGAAGAAAATTGGCTTTCAGTAACGGTTGGTTCTTTTCCTTCCATTTTGTCCAATACCAAATGCCACCCCTACACCCCTATTTATTATGATGTATCTAAACTCCTTGAAAATGTTACGGTATTTTTCTTAAATCAACAAATTTGGAGAGATGGCATTTGTAAAGAGTCAAGACTCTGACTCTTCCTGAGTCTGACCTTATGAAAACTCTTTTCATTTCTTTTTTTTTTTTTCTGGCCGGGGCTGGTTTTGAACCCACCACCTCTGGCATATGGGGCTGGCGCCTTACTCCTTTGAGCCACAGGCACTGCCCCATTTCTCTTTTTTTTTTTTTTTTTTTTTTTTTGCAGTTTTTGGTAGAGGCTGGGTTTGAACCCGCCACCTCCGGCATATGGGACTGGCGCCCTACCCTTTTGAGCCACAGGCACCACCCTCTTTTCATTTCTTAACTTACTACTCAGAAGCTATATAATAGCTCTTGTTTATTGTATGTCCTGGTGACTGATTCCTAGCAAAATGCTCGTTGAAATACATAGTAATATCCCCTAAAAGGCATTCTATTAAGAACATCCTGATAAGCATTACAGAATGAGTAATCAGGTCAGTTCTGAACATTTTTCCTGATTTGGAAGTGAAACAAAAATGGCTGAGTTGTAGTCATTTTCACTTTCCAGTTCTTGTGACCTTTGGCCCGTGTGCTCTTCAGTGTAACATGCAACAAAGCAATGTATATGCTCCCATCAGAAGTCTCCCTTCAGCTTTTAGATAGATGGTTGGACATGGCTGTGCAAACAGGAGATGTGAATGGCAGGCGGAGAGATGCAAGAGAGGGAGGGAGGTAACGATAGCCAAGATAGTTAGTTAGATAGATGGCTTGGATAAAGAACCAGGGGGTATAAAAACATGTATAGACAACAGGAGGATGGAACTCAGGCAAATGTGGAAAATAAGATGCTGAGCAGACACACGGAAATGCACAGAGAAAGACAAAAGGACAATCCATGACAAAAATATCAACCTTCGGGCTGAAATATTAGTCCCTTCTCGTAGCCTACTGCTCCTTAAATCTCCATTTTTTGAGAAGCATGCAGATGTTTCTATTTATCATTATGTCATCATACCCAAAAATGTGTCAACCCCTGTATGATGTGGACGCCCAGCAAGAGAAAATGAACACTTTGGGCAAAGCAAATCCATTGCATCCTTCCAAAAAGAGAAAATGAAAAGTCTTCCAGAAGACAGAAAGCAACTTAACTGATGCAGCACATTCTTAAGACTATGTTTCAATGTTTCTCTAACTAATGTTATGTTAATTAAGAAAACTTGGGCTAATATATTTTGTTGTGGTCAGAATTTTCTCTAAATTAATAACACTACAGGTCTAACTTTACCTTGACTGAGGATCTTAACTAAAAGGACTACTGAATTCAGCCCAGTGCATACTATTTTAGGATAAAATAAAATGCTTCTAATTTTTCTACTGTAAGACAAAGGGCAAAGTGTCCCTACCTTGTTTTAAAGCAAGTTCCAAGTTCTCAGTAAACAGCTAGTACTTAATAAGAATAACAGTGGTCAAATACATAATATCACATAATGCTGTATTTTAAAGAATGTTAAATGACATAAAAGACGTTTACAATATAATATTGTATAAAGAAAAGTGAATAAAACTCTCTCTAGCCACACATATATATATATACATATATACACACACATACAAAACACAACCCTCCCTTATAAAAAGAATAATTACGTAAGTAAACTAGAACAGTGGTGTCTCTGGAGAGTGGACTTACAGTTGCTTTCATTTTCTTCATCTTTGTGTGCATTTTAATATTTCAAAAAGAGTCTGCATAACTTTGTAATTTAAAAAGAAAGCTCTTAGTTTTGAAATTATAGAAGTTCCTGTGTTAAGATAGCAAATAGATATTTTTATGTTTATAGAGCATGCATGAACTCATGGGATCCAATCTAAACTCAGAGAAAGGATTTGATGAACACCCCATTGTCAGCTGACCAGTCAAGCTCACAAAGTGAAATGGGACACAAGCAGACCCCACAAGTTTTCCTCATGTCCTATTGTATTTTTTTGCAATGCTCATTTGTTTTTCTAAGGAAAAGAATTTTGGTCCCTCCCCCCCCCCCAAAAAAAAGAGCACCAAAACTATTTTACTTCCCTCTCACCCGAAAGTCCAAACATGCTACTTTGGAGTAACAAAAAACATGGAGCCCATCCTTAATATCACGCTTAGTAGTGGGAGAGGGAGATGCTCGTCAAGAACCTCAAAACTTCCAACTGTTGCTACTTTCATAAATTCCTACAGTTAATCGTCCCAACAGGACCAGTCCAATCTATTCAGGGATTATTCAGGCCAAATTCTGAAAAGATACAGTCTGACCTAGAAAGAGTATCAGAGACGAAAATTCAAAAGCTGGTAAAGATGACAAAAGCTGAGAGAGAATTAAGAGTCAGCGCCAAAGAAATAACCCAGCTTAAACTGGGCTGGTCCTGGGATGACTCACCAGTAACACTGTGACTCTTTCCTGTCCCATTCAGCAGACAGGTTTTTCCATTAGAATTTACTGACTTCATGTTCCCCAGTAAGTTAGTAAGATCAGTTCTATAGTTTTAAAAATAAGGAAGGTATGACTGAAATGCTAGAACACGTCTCCACACAGTACACACCAAAAAAGCCCAGGGGGAGTCCAATGCCGTGTGAAAGAAACCTGGACACCCTCCACCCCAGCAGTGAACAAACTCATCCATCTGTCTGTTCTAGGTTTTCTGCTAAAGAGTTAACTGATTCTGACAAAATCCGGTGCACTGCTAGTGGTGTCAGATGAACCAGGTACAGAATGTGTGTAGGATCTGCTTAGGACCTGGGGACGAGAACAGAAGTTGGGTCGTTATGGAAAGGTTGAAATTTGTAGGTAAGATAGAGCCTCAAGACTGTCCTCACCTTTAGGGGTGCGGAACAAGGCTCTTCACCTCAATCCCTGCTCCCACCCATGCAAAATTCTAGAATAGACCCCATAGCACATACATGTAGAGACAAGGGTGGAGTTGCTAAGGGGAATACATATTCATTATGGGAATAAGCCTGTGTATAAAAGAAACAGATGGCCAGGTCCCCGAGCTTTTGTTTCCTTACAGCATCATGCAGCTTCCTCTTCAGATGAGACCCACACCCTTGGTGTGACCTTCTCACTCTTTTCACGCCCTGGGTATATTTTTCTCATCCTGATTAGATGTCTTTTAAAAAGCTTTCACTTTAAGCACCCCACCATAAGTACCTATTATAAAAAGTAGGTTTTGAGAAGAAGTGCCCATGAGAATTACCTGAGAAGATGCTGGAAATATAAGACACATTTTGACACCAGAAGATTCAGGGATGCAATGCTGGTGAAACCTCCCTACGCGAATGTTATCCACACACTTAGGAGACAACTACTGGAACTGATCAATCATTGACATTGAGACTTAGAACAACCAAAGGTAAGGGAAGAAACAGAATAAGTGGGCCAGGATCCCAGAGACAATCAAGTGGCCGGTGACCTGTGTTCACAGAGAGGGGTCCAGAGAGAGGCCAGGATGACAGAGTGGTGTCCACTCTGGTCAAGGACGCAGAACACTGTTCCCAAGAGAAGAACAGCCTGATCTGTCAGAAAGCTCAAACACAAAGATCCACTTAGAAGCCCGGGAGCAAGATCTGGGTTTGGAGGAGTTGGTTTGCAAAGAGTATTCACCTTCTAACCAATCTCTGCAAAATATTCAGTCTCTTGAAAAAAAGATGAGAGTAGGTGAACACAGATGAGCATATCCTCTATAAGTTAACTATTGTGACAATAATGACAGGCTGCAAAGAAACCTTGAGTTGGAGGAGGTTTGGCATAAGCTCCCAATTCAAGGATGTACATGGCTACTAAATCTCTAAAACAAATCTCTTCAGCCAAAATGAGGTAGAGAACTCAACTAAGCACATCTACCTGATTCCTCTGAATTCAGCACCAAGTCCAATTCAGCTGTCTTATAAATCTCTCTATACAAACCCTACTGTTTCACTTTAATATTAAACCCCCAGAGGGAAACAAAGGACTTAGCTAGCTAACAAGACCCAACCCCAGTGTCCTCAGATGATAACCTTTGTATGTGTTTATTGTTATTTCATCTATAGACTGAATGAACAGATTTTAATTAATGACCTGGGCAGTAGTTGTTCCATAAGCTTCACTGCCAAATAATGAAATACCTAGCTCTAATCACCAAATAAACCATCAGCTCCTATTTTTAAAACCTAATATGCAATCTTTTGTTTTCTACAAGCAACATATATAGTTCCTAATTTGTACCATGAATCTATTTAATTCCTGATTTGCAAGAATCCTTTCTGCTTTATTCAAAATTTCAAAAATAGAATTTATCTACTTGATTAGATCCTCCCACCTATGGTATTACTGTGAAATTTATGCCTTTACCCCTTGGGGTTCTTGTTCTACAACGTTCTCTAACATGACATCTGGGAGGAAGACAGAGTCTAAGATTCGCGAGTAGCGTCCAAAGTTTGGCACTGAGGGGTGGCTGTGATTTCTGAAGTGGAAGCTGATTACTGCACCATGGACCTTGACAGCTTTACATAAGGTCTGTTGACTCAAATCTGAGTTATCTAAGTGTGTCCTTCAATTGGTGTTGCATAAGCAGATTAACCAGCTTGAATTGCATCATTCTCTGCTCAGGAAACTGCCCCAGGTTTTGCACTTCCACAATCTGGCCCTGCCCTCCCATTCCAGCCTGCCCCCTTTCCCATAAAGGAACTATATTGAGATGGGCAATGGCAGACCATCTCCTTTCTCCCTTGCTTTTCCCTTTCCTTTTTCACCTCTATCTACCCTTCCTGTCCTCAGGGTAGAGAGGGTAAGTTACCAAATTACAGAGTTTGGAGAAGGAACTGGGCATGAAACTCAGCCCCTTCCTCCCAGTCTTTGGGACTTGTTAGAAGCGAATATTCCCTTCTCCTCAGGGTTAAGAGTTTTACAAGCATGGTCCCCTATGGGACAGCTGTCATGGGCAAGAGTTATCTGAGAGGAAGAGGGTAAATTTCATTAGGGGTACTGGGTTCATAAGCCCACTGAACAAATAGACCTAAAGCTCATTCCTCAACCTAGCTATTCTTGCCATCTGCCTGGCCCCTGCTTGGGTTTCACCTACTTTCTGGAGGGACCCAAAAGAACGAACGGGAGACATAGGAGCAAAAGGCCTTGGGAGTGAGGTGTAGTGACTCAGGCAGAAGCTAAATGCACTGTCAGTTACGCTCAGTCCCCAGCATGCCCTCTGCTCCGACCACACTCAATGTGAACCGTCCTGTGCCTGGGGACCTCTGTGGCTTGTGTCTGCTTTTGTGCACACTCTTTTTGATCAGCCTAGGAACTGCCTTCGTAAACCTTCCCTCTCCCTCCCCTCACCCCTAGCCTTCTCAGACATAGCCGACCAATCTCTCCAATCCTGAATCTTCACTTATCGTCATCAAGCTTTGGGTCTTTATCACTCTGTCATTACACAACTTTAAACCAAACTCTTATTCAATTCCAAGCTCTTGAATCTTCAAGGACCAACACCAGTCATCTCCAAATCCTCCTTCCCATCCTTCCCCCACTGGACAAAGTTAACAAACATTTGCTGAGAGCTTATTATGTGCCAGACATGAATCTAAGAGCCTTATATTTATCATCTTGTTTAATCTTTCCTAGGAATTAGGTCCAGTCAGCAATCTGTAGATAGAACAGGCTCTGTGCTCAGAAAGGCTCCTCCCTCCAAGCAGGCCTGGCTGTCTCCAGTGTCGGGAGCCTAGAGGCCAAGGCCAGCCAGCAGAGGTGGAGGAAGTGAGGCTCAGGGAGGGTGTGTTCCATTCAAAACCCAGTGTTCTGCCTTCGCTGCCCTCGCCTTAACCTACATGGCCCTTGGGCTTAAGGGGGAAAAAAGAATTCTCACTTAAAAATGAAACAAAGCAACCAATCCCCAAACCAGGAAGATGGAGAAAATAGAAGTCTAAACGGTCACTGCCCCACAGAGAGCCTAATTGCCCAATGTGAACAAGTCTTCCCTGTACCCAATCCTTGCTCAAAAACAGAGGTCTGGATGACTGTGGTTTTGTCACTAGATGAATAACAAGCCTGGAGGATTGTTAGAATTACAAGGCCCAGACCAGATCCACTCAAATCTAGCTGGAAGCTTTCTAGTAACTCTAACTGTGCATGGGGAATGAGTGCTCAGAGAAGTGAGTCACTTACTGGAATCTGTGCTGCCTGCATTACTCAGCTGATATTAATACACCCACGTGTTCATTAAAGTTTAATTGGAGTTCATGTGAATTGGTTTCACCGGATACTTAATCAAAGAGAACTGTTTGTGTATGAACTGTTCAAACACTGAGCTAGAAAACAAAACTCTCCCTCAGCCTCTCCGTACATCCACTGGCTGCTCTTTTAACTCTGTTGACACAATAAGTGAATCAGAGAGGGTGAGACAATGACCTTGAAGGAGGGGAGAGGGAAAGCTATCCAGGCTTAAATACAAAACAAGAGCAAATGAAAAATCCACTAGCGGCTCGGCACCTGTACCACAGTGGTTAGGGCACCAGCCACACGCACTGAGGGTGGTGGGTTCGAACCTGGGCCAGCTACACAGCAATGACAACTGCAACAAAAAAATAGCTGGGCGTTGTGGTGGGCGCCCTGTAGTCCCAGCTACTTAGGAGGCTGAGGCAAGAGAATCGCTTAAACCCAAACGTTTGAGGTTGCTGTGAGCTGTGACACAACAGCACTCTACCCAGGATGACATAGTGAGAGACTCTGTCTCTAAAAAAAAGAAAAATCCACTAGCCATGGTTCTCTAACCCATCAGCTATCATCAGAAACCAGCCAGGACTCAAATGGCAGCTCCCAAATGGGAACTTGTTCCTTCCAGTTTCTTTCTGGGGTTCAATCTCAGAGCTGCAGGTCTCCTTTTTTTTCCCCCCGGGCACCTGTCTTCCAGCCGTACATCTTTATTTTTAAAATGGGTGGGTAAGGAAATTAACCATCATTCAAAATAATCACACATTTCTCTAGTGCTGACAAGCAAACCATGAACACAATCCCAAACGCCTATTTATACAATCAGGGCTGTCAGTACCCTGTTATTTCTTATTGGATATCTCACTAATCAACATTTCAGGAAGTATAAATTTTTAAAGCTCCTGAAAAAAAACTGTGCATGAAGTTGGATGGAAATATATTTCAAGTTCAGTGGCTCTGGTTGCATTATCAATTTTTCCTTAACTGTCTTCGTTGTCGTTAGGTATATGCATGACTTCTTTGCCCAAAACAAGTCAAGAGGAGCTAAAATCTTGATACTTTTTGAACCTCTAAAGCAACTCTCAATTGTAGACTGAAGGGCAATCTACTTTTTTTTTAACAGTTTTATTGATTATTGATTATTTTTAGCAGTTTAATTTATTTACTCATATACAAAACATTTTACCCATTTAAAGTATACAGTTGTGTTTTTAGTACATTCACAAGGTTGTACAATCAACAGTACAATATAATTAAGATTTTCAACAACCCAAAAAGAAACGCATTAGCAGTCTCTCCCTGTTCCCTACTCCCACCCTGCCAGCAGCCACCAATCTACTTTCTATCTCTATAGACCAGGGGTTCTCAAACTTTTTAAACAGGGGACCAGTTCACTGTTCCTCAGACTGTTGGAGGGCTGGACTGCGGGTCCTGGGATGAGTCAGCTGCTAAGGAGGACAGGCAGTGGCAGCAAAAACACCCGGTGGGCCGAATAAATGTCCTCGGCAGGCTGAATGTGGCCCGCGGGCCATAGTTTGAGGATACCTGCTATAGACTCTACAGATCTGCCCACTGTGGACTTTTCCTATAAAAGGCATCGTATAAAATATGGTCTTCTGGGACTGCCTTCTATCACCTACCACAGTGTTGTCAAGGTTCACCCGGGTTGTAGCACAGATCAGTACCTTATTCCTTTCTGTTGCCTACCAATATTTCACCTTACGGTTACACATATACCACATGATGCTGTACTCACTTGGCAATCTCCTTTTTAAACAAATGATCCTCCACCTACCCAATAAGAGCACATTATTTAGCTCTCGGTTTGGCAGATGTTTTCCTTACCCCTGCAGTGATCCCTTGACGATTATCCTATTACATGTGTGAAGAACGTGAGGGCTATGCCAGGGACTTCTCAAAGGTAAGAGGACGGTCAGAGCCCGGTAGCATGAGCTTTTGTACGTTCAGAGCTGCAGGATGGCTTGTGGGCATGCTGTTTCAGGTTACAAAAGGCCCCCACCAGTGTGATATAACCAGACTGTGGGCTCCCCAAGTTAGGAGCCACGCGTAGTGCTCCAAGAGGTGGGCTAGGCACTCATAGAAGGAGCAACACTTAAACTGTACTCTCTCTAAAGGAAAACTACCTTTTCAGCATCTTATGATGTGACACCCAACTACTTCACAATAAGCACCAAGAATGTGTCATGAACTACCACGATAATTAACAATATATGGCACCAACCCGGAAGGCGTTCAGACTCTAGCTAAGACACACACGTGGAACAGTGCCAGATTAAACAGAACTAAGAGTGTGAGAGAAAGTCTGAGAAGGGAATCTACCATTTTTCGTGACTCATTTGGCATGCAAGTGATTTCCTTTCTAACCTTGTTTGTAGAGTTGGAACTAATTCTTTTTTTTTTTTTTTTTTTGAGGCAGAGTCTTACTCTGTCACCTCATCTAGACTGTAGTGGTGCTATCATAGTGCACTACAGCTCAAACTCCCAGGCTCAAGCGATCCTCTTGTCTCAGCCTCCTGAGTAGCTGGGACTATAGGTACTTGCTACCACCATCCCTGGCTATTTTTTCTATTTTCAGTAGAGATAAGGGTCTCATTCTTCCTCAGGCTGGTCTTGAACTCCTGAGCTCAAGAATCCTCCGGCTTCAGCCTCCCAGAGTGCTAGGATTACAGGTGTGTTTGAACACTTACTATGTCCCAGGAACTTTTCTAAGAGTTTTAATCATATAAACTTACATATTACTCATAAAAAGTCCATCGCGTTTATACCTGGCAAACCTGGAAGGTACATGGGCTTTCATGGGATAGAAAATCTACAGCTATGCGTACCCTGAAAAAGTACAAGTTGATCTGTGTTTGGGGCATAAATAACACTAATACAATTACTGGAGGATGGAGACCTGAAAGGAAGATGGAAAGTTGGGGGTCAAGGGGCTCACCTGCCCGAAAAGAAAAACTTTCCACCTCCTAAAGTCAACATGCAAAGACACTGTCTGGAAGGTGGCCGTTCACCAAGAAACTGCCAACTAAGAAACCAACTAGCGTGAAGGAAAGAAACAGACTTCGAAAATATGCGTCATCCAACCCCTACTCTGGTTCACGACACTAATAATACAGCAATGGGCTTGTCTGATGCCCTGTATCTAAGAGACTCAAAGGCATTCGCCAAAGAGAATTGAATCCTTGCCACCTCCTAAGCAAGCATGGCCCAGACTGCAAGTCATTAGGACACCTCAGTGCATCTCCCATGCCTCTGCTCTGTGTTCTGATGACATGTCTGGGCTTCCAGATAAAGGCACTTTGCAATCAAAACTAGATGTGGGGGGTCACGGTTCTGTCTTTTGCAGAGTAAAGATAGAGACTTCCTTAGATCTAACTCTTGAAACAGATTAGGTTTCCAAGTAAACCAAAAATAATTGATACACTTCATGAGAATTGATTTTACTTATAATTTCTACCAGCATGAAACCCTCTGTAATGTGCCCATCCAGTTTGTACATCAGCACAAGTGTTCCTCTTTAAATTCATATAGCAAATCTGCACATCCTGTTTCCTAATTACTTCATGCAAAAAAGGAATTTTACCTTCAGTTCTCTTGTTCATTAAAGCAAGGTTCAGGAAATACTTTGACATTTTGATTTGTGAAAAACACGTGCTGGTTTAACTGAAAGTCCTAGAGATTCATTGCTGTTTATGTTTGGGGAGAAGCAAGTAATATCAAATCACAGCTAACTTTTAGCTTATCTTCTTAAAGAAGAAAAGTAAAAAAGAAGAGTATTTTCAAGATATATTGAAATACCACTCTCTATGACCTGAGGAGGATGTGGTAAGAATGGCCTCATTATGCTCCAATCAGGGAGGCAGAGCGCAAGGCTGTGGACGCGCCCCACAGTCAGACGTCCTGGGTTTTCATCCATCACTGCTTTAAGAAAACTCACTTCACCTCCTGAACTTCAGCCAAACCATCTCTAAAAGGAAAAGAACGATAGCCATGCCTTGCCTAACTCACGGGGATGCCTATCATCCCCACGTAATTTCCTATAGAGATATTTTGAATGACACGAAAAAAAAAAATACTTTTGCTTTTCTGTTTCTATTTTGAATAGGCCAAAGAAATACCCCGAAATTAACACTACCAATTCTAGGAAGCTTCACACATGTGCACACGCATATGCTTTGTAAAAATAATTGTTGTTTCAGACGATAAGCCCAAGAAAGCACAAGATCCTGAAGAATCTTTAATCTTTGAGCTCCATCAGCAACACATTTTTAAAATAAAGTGTCTTTCAGTGTATTCTTAATCTTTGAAGGTAGGTGAAATACATATGGTAGAGTGTATTACCTTGCAAAAAGTGGTATGCCAAAATTCTCACCCACTTCCTTCTGGTGCTAGAGAAAAGAGCCAAGGAAGAGGTGTCCTCATTACATCAGGGCTTTCTAGAGAGGAGGGAAATAGGAAATAGTGTTGGGGACAGGACCCAGACAGGTACAGCCTGAGGAAAGACAGAACTTGAGGAAGACACAGGAAAATACCACCCCACAAGTTGCCTCTGACCAGCAAGCAGCCACATGGTGGGTTTCCACCAGGGAAGCTTATCGAGGCTGTGGACGCACTTCACTCCCATTCCGTTTATCATCTGTAGTCTACTCTCTCAACCACCTTCTACTGATAACCAAAGGTCAAGGCCAGAGAAGCCAAGAAGATTGCCAAGGTCCATCATCACTGGTTGTGTAACTATAACTCTCAAAAATACGGAAACTTTGCATCTCTTATACTTACTTGGATGGAGGTGAAGAACGTTCTCCTTAGTAGAGTATCTCAAGAATGGAAAAACAAGCATTCCGTGTACTCAATATTAATTCTAAACTAGTGGATGAACAACTATAGGCCCCACAAGAGAAAACATACAAGTAAATTCAAGAAGGGGCGGGAAGGGGAGAGGGGATATGGTAAGCTCCCATCCAATGGGTACGATGTATGGCGCTCCCCCTGGGTGAAGGACTCCACTACAACTGGGACTTCACCTGACAAATGTAAACAATGTAAGCTAATCTTACAGAACAGCGGTTCTCAACCTGTGGGTCATGACCCCTCTGTAACAATGAAAATACATGGCAGCATTAGGAAGGTTGAGAACCATTGTTACAGACCCCTATGTTACTCCAAATTTTTTTTAAGTAATAAATAAATAATACAACTCCCAAGTTCTAGGTGAAACCTCTTAACTGTCCCTGAGTGAATGGGCCAAGACGCTCACCAGTCCCCGAGTGTCCACTGTGCACCTGCCCTTCCTCACTGTCATATGTACACAATGGAAGAGGAAGAGCAGACGCTGGTACAGGGCTTGCAGGGCGCCAGGCATGGTCCCACATGCTTTGCACAATTTCACTTACTTAATCTTGTACAATCCTATGATGTTAAGTCCATTTTACAGATGAGAAAACTGAGGCATAAGAAATAGAGTTGTTTGCCCAACATCTTCAGATATTATGTGGTAGAATGGACTTAAACTCAGGGAATGGGGCTTTGGCTGCTGTCCCTAACCAGTGCACAAAATTGTTAACAGGCACTTCCAAGATGGGTCAGACACCTTATAAACCAGGCACCTTTGGAAGCTTTCTCATGAAATTTTCTAATTTATCCCCACAATGATATTGAAAGAGAGATTTTATTATCCTTTAGAAGAAGACACTAAAATCCTAAGAGGTGCCAGGTGCAGTGCTCACACCTATAATCCCAGCACTCCGGGAGGCCAAGGTGAGTAGACTGCCTTAGCTCGAGAGTTCGAGACTAGCCTGAGCCAGAGTGAGACCCCATCTCTAAACATAGCTGGGCATTGTGGTAGGCACCTGTAGTTCCAACTACTTGGGAGCCTGAGGCAAGAGGATCACTGGAGCCCAAGAGTTTGAACTTGCTGCCAGCTATGATGCTACAGCACTCTACTAAGGGGAAAAAAGTAAGATGCTATCTCAAAAATAAATGAATAGGGTCGGCGCCTGTGGCTCAAGTGTCTAAGGCACCAGCCACATACACATAAAGTGGCAGGTTTGAATCCAGCCCAGGCCCGCCAAACAACAATGACGGCTGCAACCAAAAAATAGCCAAGCCTTGTGGTGGGGTGCCTGTGGTCTCAGCTACTTGAGAGGCTGAGGCAGGAGACTCACTTGAGCCCAGGAGTTGGAGGTTGCTGTGAGCTGTGATGCCACAGCACTCTACCCAGGGAGACAGCCTGAGGCTCTGTCTCAAAAATAAATAAATGAACAAACAAAATAAAACCCTAAGAGGTCCTTTAATTGGGGGTTTTATAAACACTAAGAAACATATTAGGATTTGAACACAGGTCCAGTTGTAAGTTCTGTGCTCTTTGTAAACTTTCAGGTTACACGTGGGTTCTGACACTCTCAGACCATCATCAGTGCTACTGTTTCACTCATTCCTTGTATGCCTAGTGGCATAGTGAAAGGAAGCTGGAGGACAGGGAGACCAGAGCAGTCTGTGTGCCTTAGACAAGCTACAGAGCCTCTTCATGCTTCAGTTTCCTTATCTAAATGATGAGAACAGTGCTTACAGGGCCTAGCACTGCCTCATAGGATTATTATAGAACTTAAATGAGATGGTACCTATAAAACGCAACATGGACCATATGTACTAAAGTGTTTCAATAAACAGTCAATGAACAATTGAATGAAACATGAAATTCAGATGACATAAGAAAAAAATCATACTAGCATTTCTCTCCTATAATAGCTGTTGGAAAGCAAAACATTATTAATGTATCATTAATAACCTCCCTAATGATCTCAACATGTCTTGAGTCCCACGGTCCCCTCTGAACTAGTGTGGGACTTCCCACTAGCCAGCACAGAGCCTCGCATTTTAGAGATGTTCATAGTCAATGATCATATGATCTTTCTCTGCATGTACTGAGGAAAGAAAATCTAAAATGCTAAAATAGCTTCTCTCCAAGTGTAGGAGCTTCTGTTGTCCATTTTCACTCAAAATGTTACCTTCAATTTGACAATTATTACCCGTAATTGAAGCCTAAAACCCACTAAAAAGCATCAATTTAATGTTCTTATTTATTTCTGATACATTTTTCAAGAAATAAAGAAGAAAAATGATTTCTCAGTCTCTCCCTTTTGAGTCTGATTTCTGTCTTCTCTACAAAGACTGACATGTTACTTATAAAATCACTAACTGTGCTTTGGGCCCTTCACAGATAGTAATCACAAGTGCTTTCCTGAGTCAGCCACCAGGTAGAAAGAGAGAAAGAGAGAGACTGATTTTAAAGGCAAGAAACAGAGACATTTGGTGTCAAGGGACAGAAATTCATGTGACAGAATTGTTTTGATGAGGACACCAAAAGAAAAACAAATGCAAAAGTTCACAAGTAAATTTTAGGGAAAAGAAAATACATACATGGATAGGTGGGTGTGCATGCACATACACCTATGAAAAAAGGCAAGGCTGGCAGCGCCTATAGTTCAGTGGCTAGGGCACTGGCCACATACACCGAGGCTGGCGGGTTCGAGCCCGGCCTGGGCCTGCCAAACATCAATGACAACTATAACCAAAAAATAGCCGGGTGTTGTGGCAGGTGCCTGTAGTATCAGCTACTTGGGAGGCTTCAGCCCAGGAGTTTGCGGTTGCTGTGTGCTGTGACATCACAGAACTCTACTCAGAATAACATAGTCAGATTCTGTCTAAAAAAAAAAAAAAAAAAAAAGGACAAGGCTGGAAACCATGCACAAGAGACACAGCGCCCACACCAGCAGTTCTGGGCAATAGCACAAAGGGTCCCAATGCTGAGACAGGAGCCAGGGCAGGGAGACTAGTCATTGCACCTCAACT